>PISW01006250.1:0-113041 GCA_004023785.1 Mungos mungo
CCTCATGTCAACTCAGCATTTTCAACTTTCCTAGGAAATCCGATTCTGTCTTGTTTAGTTTTGGAAATGCTACTGTGACTGCATTCTGTCCTCTTTGGAAGAACGGAGCAGCGTCCACACTGGAAAAGCAGGTATGATTCTGGTCTTGCAGGAGGTGATGCCGGGCCCAGGTCGGCCTGATTCAGCAGCAGCCCCCCACCCCCACCCCACTTCACGTGGAGGAGGAAAATCCTAGTCCTCCGCCTCGGTGAGCCCCCCATCAGCCCAGCATGTCAGGGCCCAGCGCTCAGGCCTGGAGCTCCCTCCGATGCCCTGGCCAGCGCACTCACGGGCCACACTGGGGTCACTCAGAACCCCATTTGGCTCAGGGAACCTTTGAGACAGGTTAGGCACTGGGATTCTTCGTCACATTCCAGATACCTATCTGATAGGGAGCCCTTTGTAGATAACACCTCTGGCTCACAATGGCAGTATTTAAGGTCACTGATTAAAAGAAGACTTTCACTGAAAAGCAACGGTGTCATTTGAAGGAACAATTATATTCTGCCCATTAAACAGAGATAGAGATTTGCCAGGGACCCGGGACTTCTGGCCTGGGGACAGCACGGGGGCCTCGGAATCAGGCTGGCCTCGACCCCAGGGTCCCCCAGAGCTCCCCTGTCCATCAGCCCCTCCTCTGCAGAGGACCGGAGGAAACCGACTGTCTGGGACAGGGCTCCCAGAGGACGGCGACGGGCTGGGGGGAGTGGCTCACGGGCTAATTTCTCCCTGCTTCTCAGTGCCTCGCTGGACAACAGCAGGCCCTCAGGGGAGCCCTCGGAGGAAAGGTGGTGCCTAACCTAAGAGCACACTGTGAACGCGGTGACACAAAACCCGGCATCATGAAACCCAGAGCGGCTCCTCCCTCACACCGCGGTTCTGTTCTCACTCCCTCTCTCCCCGGCCGGGTGTCTTTCAGCAAGTCACCTTATCCCTCTCCTTCTTCTGAAAACTGACTGAACTCAAACTCGAATGCCCTACGTGCCCTGAAGTCTCAGGTGCTCAGGCCTGTGGGTGGTCGAGGCCTCAGGCGAGAGCAGCACCGAATACCAGGTGCTTACAGCCACACTTGACTTAACCCTGTTTCATAAGGTGGATATTAGGACCCCCATTACACAGATGAGAATACAGAGGTTTAGAGGGGTTAAATAACTTAACCAGGGTCCTAGAGCTGGTGAAGCGGCAGGGTGTGAGTCCAAACCTTGAAACCCATGCTTCTGGTGCGTCTAGGCTGAGAGCCCGCGGCGGCGCTGGGTGAGTAAGAGCGGGGCTGGACAGCACCGCCGGGGCCTGGCCACTGTCGTCAGCACGCGCGTGTGCCAGCTTGCCCGATTCCCACAGCCGCTCGGCCCCCGCTTACTAATGAGGGAACTGGGGCACAGAGATGTTAAGCAATCGGCCCAAGGTCACAGAGCCAGTACGTGTAGGAGGGATATTCCGAAGCACAAACCACAACTTAGAGCCATGTTTCCCCTTCTTCACGATAAACTATGAGCACGAAGCACAGCAGGTGTATTAATAAAACATCTGAGTCTCTGGAACCGTGGGTTTAGGCCTTCCTTAAGGGGCCTCTCTTAGTCATGTTAATCTGGACTTTTTTTAATGTTTATTTTTGAGAGAGACAGAGACAGAGTCCAAGTGGGGGAGGGGCAGAGAGAGAGGGAGACACAGAATGTGAAGCAGGCTCCAGGCTCTGAGCTGTCAGCACAGAGCCCCAAACAGGTCTCAAACCCACGGCCTGCGAGATCATGCCCTGAGCCGAAGTCAGACGCTTAACCTGAGCTGCCCAGGTGCCCCTGGACTTTTTAAAAATGGGTAACATTGTTATCCCAAACTTTGAAAGAGGAAAGGGATTTTGTATCCTTATAAATTGCTTATTTGTAGTATGCTGAACTGAAACTTAAAAAGTTCACCGAGCATAAAATAAACTCTTGTTTAAGCAAAACGGAACTTACTGCATGGACCATTTAAGATCCCCCCGTTGAAGTTTTTCAGGATTAAGAGACAGAATAACTTTTTAAAAATGCCTTCCGTGCTGACATAGCACCGGGGTAAGGAGGTGTGGGAGAAGGGAGGGAGCAAACTGTTTGGCTATTTACTAGCTATTGAGTATCTATTATGAGACACTTGTGAGCCCAGTGATGAAGGTCCCGTCACACCTCACCGCTTTGGAGTATGGAGAGGACAGACATTCCATCATGCACACGTAATACTCCAGCTTTACTGCATGAAACCGAGAGGTGCAGAGTTCTAGGACATGTTGTAAGACAGCATGTAACTCGGAGCGGGCAGCTCCCTGAGAAAGTGGTGTTTGAGCTGAGAGACGAAGTGTGCATGTTTCAGATACAGACTGTGCCCCCCAGGTACATGTGCCAAGGTGGAAAGGGAAGGCTAGAGGGGCCGGGGCCCACGGCACAGGCGTGGTTAAGGGTTGGACTTGAGCTCATGATGCAGCAGACATCCAATCCCAGCCCCTCCCTTTCCTGCAAACAGAACCCCAGCCAGTTCAGGCAGTGGGCAGAGACCCCTTGGTCACAGTGAGGACGCACCCACCCCACAGACCCGGAAGATGAATTGTAAATGGTTGGCTAATTCTAGTAACTAGTAATTTCCTAGTAACTGGTCCGGGGTGGGCATATGGCCAGTGCTGGCCAATAAAGTATAAAGGGAAGGACACTGGAGAACTCCTGGGAAAAATCAGGTTTCCAGACAAAGCCCCAGAACCCAAGAGAAGAGGACTCTTTGCCTGCGCCTCTCATCCTGACCGCATGTGTTACGTGGCATTGTGGCCATCTGGAATTGGTGACCATCCTAGTGACGCAAAGCCTCCATGCTGAGGATGGGTAGCAGATACTGGAAAGCGTCTGGGTCCCGGACATTGCTGAGCCGCTGATGGAATCTGGAGCTGCCTCCGCCAGCGTCTGGGTATGAGGGGTCACTGAGCGCCTGCGTGTAAGTCACGTGTAGTCTCTTACAGCCAAAGCAGCCCAAACTGATTGACACGGGCAGGCCTTTGTCTCCGTTAGCGTTGTGAAGACTCGGGTGTCACCCCTCGCACACTCTCCACCGGCACCCCCAGCTTCTCCGTGTCGTTTTGACCGATTTTGTAAGCTCATTCTGAGTGTCTTCGTGACCAAATGACTTCAAACGTCATTCACTGGTAAGCCAAACAATGGTTTCTTTCCCTAACATTTTTCTTCTGGAGTTAATTGCCTCTTTTTCTTAGTTTGCTTGGTGGCGGGCCCACCCAGGGCCATTCCCCCTAATCCAGCATGACCTGGTCACACAGTAGGCCTGTCCCATTCAGTGTGACCCCGTCACACAGTAGGCATGTCTGTCCCCAGGCTGCCATCCTGGCATCTCCTCCCCTTCTAGTCTGAGGGAGCGGTCCCACGCCAGCCTCTTTCCTGTTTGCTCCTTCACTGGGGAGACGCATGCTACCCGGGGGCGTCTTGGGGACATAGGCCTCACCAGGTCGGGGCAGAGGCTTTGTACCTCTCCCTCGGCCACACCCATTCCCTCCGGATTCAGAACCTCTTCCAGCCCCTAGACCATCAGCTTTACATCTCTGTTCCCGACCTCTTCTCCGAACATCCACCTGCCCCTGGCACCTCTCCACGTGGCTGTCTGATGCCCACCCCCCAACTCGCCCTCCTTCCAGCTTCGCCATCTTAGAAAACGGTGATGCCGTTCACTCAGCGCCTGTCCTTGCTCCCCTTTCCCTCCCATCCCACAGCAGCGAATCCTGACAACTCTACCTTCCAATGGCGTGTCAGGCAGGGCGACTTCCCTCCTCACCCCACCCCTGCTGCCTGGGGCTGAGTGGCTGCCGCCCTCACCTCACACCAGCCACACTCTGGGGGTTCGTGAACCTCCGGGCATTTCCCCGTCACTTCGTCTTCCCTCAGCCACCGTCACTCACAAAACACGCAACAGATTTCATTCCCTCCCTTTATTGAGTTTTGTCCAAACAATTTGTCCTTGGAGAGGCCTGCCCTCTCCACTCTCCTAATTCTTTATCTCCATTTCCATCCGTACTTTCATTTTCTACATAGCATTTCTGACATTAAACCACATCTCTAGTCATGTCCTTTTATTGTCTACAATGGTCCACCTGCTACAGCGTACACTCTAGGAGGCCAGGGAGGTCACTTTTGTTTGCAGTTCTGTATCTCCAGTGCCTGGGGGAGGGCTCAGGAAGTATCTGTTGATGGATAAATGGCTGGCTGGCTGGATGGATGGATGCGTGGATGGATGGGTGGATGGATGGACAGGTGGATAAGCAGATGGATGGATGGCTGGATGGATGGATGGATGCGTGGATGGATGGATGGATGGATGGATGGATGGGTGGATGGATGCATGGATGCATGGATGGATGGTGGATGGATGGGTGGGTGGGTGGATGGATGGATGGATGGATGGATGAAGTGAATTCTACATCTAGAATTTAAAATAATTAACATTCCTAGAAATGGTCACTGAAATTCAAGTTGACACCACTAGTCTGATGGGCTGCATAAGCACAAGAGAAAATTAGTGGACCAAAATACCAACATCAGAAATTTTACCAAAAATCAGGGTACCTGGGTGGCTCAGTCGGTTGGGCGTCTGATTCTTGATTTCGAGTCAGGTCGTGATCCCACAGTTGTGAGATCGAGCCCCATGTTGGGCTCCATGCTGAGAGTGAAGCTTGCAAGGGATTCTCTCTCCCTCCCTCTCTGCCCCTCCTCTCGTCTCTCTCAAAATAAATAAGAACTTTAAAATAAAAGAAAGACATTTTACTAAGATGAATCATAAAAGAACAAAAATCAGAAATTTTGAAAAAATTTAATTTATATAAAAGATGATTGTATACATATAAAAAAAGCAGGGTTTTTTTTTTTTTTACTGTGGTAAAACACACATCCATAACAATTTACTATTTTAACCACATTTAAGTGTATGATTCAAATCCTTCAATATGCTTAGTGACTACTTGTGTATTTTCTTTGGAAAAATGTCTATTCAAATCCTTTGCCCATTTTTTACGTGGGTTGTTTGAGTTTCTGTTATTGAGTTGCAGGGTTTCTTTATGCATTCTGGATATTCTTATCAGATGCATAGTTTGCAAATATTTTTGACAGGAAATGGGAGCTTTTGAAAGAGAGATCATAAATAATGTGGAAGAAATAGTCAAAGAAATAATCAAAGAAATTGTTCTAGGACTGAAGAAAGACACACTTTTTCAGCTCAAAAGGACCCACCTAGTGCCCCCAAAAGAATTGGAAAATGTTTCACGTTACTACATACAATACCCACGTCCGTGTGCTGTGCCTGCTCTAGACTGTGGGTGGTGATGCCCTCAGCAGAGACTGCCTGGAACAGTATGGCTGTAGCTTTGAGGGAGCCCCCCAGACATTTCCCTGAGCAGAGTCTGCGTTGTGACTGGCGCCGCCCTTGTGGTTCTTATTATGATTGCAGCATGCGCCTCAGCAACTTCTATCCAGGAACTTCAGGGAACAAGATTTATTACAGGTCATGGAAGGCACACAGCATGGCCAAAGGCCAAGAGCCATGCTGTGAGATCACAGTTAGAGAGAGAGAGAGAGGAAAAGTGAGAGAGGGAGAGTGGAGATCTGAAGCTCAGCCTTAATGAGAGTCCAAGGGCGAGGAGTCCTGGGTTTCCTGGCTAGGTTCATTCTTTATTAATGTACTTAAAGCATAAGCGCAGGAATTGGGGTGTGGGGAGAAGCAGGGTCACTCAAGTGGTCGGGTGTCTAGGTTACCCAGAGCTTTCTGAAAGAGAAACCCGAACTTAACCCTAACTCTATCCTGTGACCCCCTGATTCTGTATCTGCTTGTTTTACTAGAAGCTGTATTATCCAACTGGCAGTATATTTATCAGGATGGATTTTTTTAGGTTTATTTATTTATTTTGAGAGAGAGGGAGAGAGAGAGGGAGGAGGGGAGGCAGCGGGGAGCAAAGAAAGGGGAAGAGAGAGAATCCCAAGCAGGCTCCACACTGTCAGCATAGACCCCAACACAGGGCTTGATCCCACAAACAGTGAGATCACGACCTGAGCCAAAATCAAAAGTCAGACGCTCAACTGACTGAGCGACCCAGGCGCCCCTGGAATGGATGTCTTTTGAAATAGATGTGTCAGCAATCAAAAGCTTAATGTTAGGGGCGACTGGGTGGCTCAGTCAGTTGAGCATCCGGCTTCAGTTTAGGTCATGATCTCACAGTTTGTGGGTTCGAGCCCCACATCAGGCTCTGTGCTGACAGCTAGCTCAAAGCCTGGAGCCTGCTTCAGATTCTGTGTCTCCCTCTCTCTCTGACCCTCCCCTGCTTGCACTGTCTCTCTCTATCTCTCAAAAATAAAAATAAAAAACATTTAAAAAATTAAAAAAGAAAGCTTAATGTCAGGCACTTACATGATAGTGTGTACATAGGTACATACTATATTGTATAGCTATGTAATGTTGGGTATACAACTGTTATACAGTGTTGTATACAATATTATAAAATAATTATATAATACCGTGCAATATTGATTGGGTCGTCAAATCGGGAAGGGAAGGTGGTAGTTGTAAAATTAAGGATCCCAAGATGAGATCATCCTGGACAATCCAGATGGGCCCTAAATCCAATGACAAGTGTCACTGGAGGACAAGAAGCACGGAGGAGAGAGAAAGAGGAGAAGGTCCCATGAAGGTAGAGACTGGAGCAAAGCAGCCACCAGCCAAGGGACACATGGAGCCACCAGAAGTAGAAGGAGCAGGAAGATTCTCCCCTGGAGCCTCCCGAGGGAATGCAGCCCTACAGACCCTTGACTTTGCACGTCTGACCTCCAAGACTATAAGAGAATACATTTCTCTTGTTTTAAGCAACTCGGTTTATGGTAACTTGTTACAGCCGTCAGAAAACTAATACAGATTTGGTCCTGGAAAGCTGGGTCCTGCTGTATCAAATACCTCCAAGTGTGGAAGTGCCTTTAGATTTGAGTGAAGAGCACGGGAGAGAAGACTTCTGTCATCTCAGAGGACGCGTAGCTCGTCAGTAGCAGAATGGAGGGAAACACGGACGTGACGGGCATGTCTGCTGACGGCTCAGGAGGAAGCAATGAGGGTGGCGTAGGAAACAGGAGGAAAGGTGGTCCTCTCCTCGTGGTGTGCCGGCAGAGAACCTGGCTGAATCGTGTCCTGTAGTCATGTGGAAGCAGATCTTGTAAATGATGAACTTGAATAATCAGCTGAGATTTCTAAGCAAAGCATTTGAAGGTGTGGACTGGTCCCTCTTTGCTGATTATAATAAAATGGGAGAGGAAAGAGGTAAATTGAGGAAGGCACTGTTAGGAAAAAACAAAACTGGTGCTGGATGATTCAGGAGATTCTTGGCTTATCCGCATTGCAAAGGATGAAAAATGAGTAGCTTCACTGTTTTTTAAATTTTTTAATGTTTATTTTTGAGAAAGAGAGAGAATAAGCAGGGGAGGGGCAGAGAAGAGAGGGAGACAGAGAATCCGAAGCACACTCCAGCCTCTGAGCTGTTAGCACAGAGCTCGAGATGGGGCTACAACCGATGAACTGTGAGATCATGACCTGAGCTGAAGCAGGCTCTTAATCCAATGACAAATGTCACATATGAAATAGAAAGATAGGGGGCACCTGGGTGGCTCAGTTGGTTAAGTGTCCAGCTTCGGCTCAGGTCATGATCTCGCGGTTTGTGGGTTCGAGCCCTGCATCAGGCTCTGTGCTTACAGCTCAGAACCTGGAGCCTGCTTCGGATTCTGTGTCTCCCTCTCTCTCTGACCCTCCCCTACTTGTGCTGTCTCTCTCTGTCTCTCAAAAATAAATTTAAAAACAGAAAAATGAAATAGGAAGATAGAAGATATTCAGAATGTAGATAGAGCTCTTGTAAATCCATAGGAAAATGAAAAATAACCTCTGTAAAAGTGGGCAAAGAATATGAATTGGTGACTGAGAGAGGGCTACAAATGCCAATAAAAAGTTGTTAAACCTCATGAATAACCGAAGCATCAAAAATAAAATTCAGTGAGGTACCATTTTATCTCCATTAAATTGGCAAAAGTTTTAAAAAGATTGATTATAGCCATCATGAACTAGAGTGTGACTACACTTTCAAACATTTTAAATTGGTTGAGCCATCCTGGAGAATAGCTTGGCAGTAGTTAACAAAGTGAATACTGTTGCAAACTCTTTGACTAAAATTCCACTTTAAGAAAGCGCTTCAGGAATATTCCCATGGGAACAGGAAGACACACACACACACACACACACACACACACACACACACACACATACACACACACGTTTACTGCAGCATTGTTGGTAACAGAGGAAAAAGTGAAAAACAGCCTAAGTGTTCACCAACAGGAAAATATTTAAATAAAGTGGAACAAGAAATATGTATCTATGACACGTTATTCCAAGAACTAGTCTTCTTCATTAAGATGAAAAACACAGGATGTATAGACAGATGGTGGGGTGGGGGGGGGGAGAAACACCACAAGAAAGAACAGGAAAAAAGCAAGCTGCAGGTCAATATGGTTCCTAGTGTCCCAGTTAGATTTAAGAAATCCAATCCAGGTAAGTGTGTGCACACCACGGTTGCAGGGCCTGTGAAGGTTCTAGATTTCATACCCAACTGCTCTATGGCTTAATAAGCGCCAGATGCTTCGTCTGTACAGGACACCGGGTAAGAGCTGTGTTAGAGGTGGCCATTTTCATTTATATTCCTGTAAATATATGATAATGCATTCCTGGGTTACTTGTGTAATTTATAAGAGGACTTCTGTGATTACGTAACACTGCCCAGGCCAGGGCCATTTATTACTAGTCGCTCCCTCCCTCCCGGGAGCGCGGCACGGGGTCTGCCACCTCACAGCAGCAGGGGAACACCTGTCACAAAAACAACCCCGCTGTTCCCCGACCCTTCTCTGCCGCCAGGTGAGACCCCAAGGTCTCCACCCACTGCCTCTGAGGCCCAGCCCGCCCTCTTTCCTCCAGTGCGCAAGCGCCAGGAGGCGGTGCCCAGCGCCCGCCAGCCCCGCCCCCAGGCCCTAAACGTCACTGGGCTGCGCCGCGCTGTGTCTTACGTACCTGAGACCCGCCTTCCGGAAGGAAGCCTCAGCGGCTGACTATGGCGGCCGCCGCGGAGCAGTGGGTCCTGGTGGAGATGGTCCAGGCGCTCTACGAGGTGAGCCTGGCGGCCCGGGCGGCCCGGGAGGGGCGGGACGGCGCCGGTGGGTGTGTGTTCCGAGACCTGGGCGGAGTTGGCCGGGTCACGCCGGGCCTGGTCTTCCCTCGTTGGAGGGGCTCGCGGGGGAGGCACGGCCGGGGCGGGGACCGAGGGTCCGGTCCCCGTACGGGACAGGGACAGGTGGGAGGGGGCGCAGGAGCGAGGCTGCCCTCCAGCACCAGAGTTGGGCCTGGCGGTAAGACAGGGCGGTGAAGGTGGAGTGTAAGGTTACGGTCTGGGAGGGTCCCGGGGGGTTCAAGTCCGTGGGACTGTGGAGCGGTGATAGGGGAAAGAATTGCAGTGGATAGTTTGTTTTTGCCGGGGCGAGGCTTAGGAACGCCGAATGGTTTAGGAATTGGGAATATGAAACAGGTTGTCATTCTTCCACATGCGTCTCATCTTCTGTCTTGTAGAAATACAACAATTTTTAGAGATTTGTAAAGGCGGAATAGTTGAGTGTTTTGAAAGGCTCGCTGTTTCACGTGTGTTAGGTGATATGATGGCAGAACTTGAGCCTTAGAGAATGTTCATTCAGTTGACATGTATTTACCGAGCTTCGGTGCCCCTCCAAGTAGGACTTTCTGCATGTTGTGTAACTGAGCTCTTCGTGGAGTAGCCGCTAACCACGTACGGCAACTAGGCATTTGGAATGTGTCTGGGCAAGTGAGGAACTATGTATTTCACTTAATTGAATTTAGATGTATGTTTACATAGTTACGTGGTGACTAGAGGCCAAGGTATTGGGACAGCACACATTTAGACCTTAGGGACCGTGCAGTGAACAAACATGCAAAAATTCCTGTGCTCGTAGAGCTCATATTTGTTCAATGCGAATCTCAACTTTCTTTTGATAATTTGTTAAAAACCTGACATAGCTGCTTACCGCCAGGGGAGATCCCCTGCAGAACTCACCAGGGCTTCCTGAAAAACAGCTGACAGAACAGGTGTGGTGTAAGTGATGGCTAGTACTAAGCTAATTAGAGTAACGAAGAGAAGAGCCACTGAAATCGAATTTTTTTTAACGAATAATTTTCTGTTATATGTTGTTACTTTTTGAAGACCGCATAACTGACCAAGGGCCAGGTGTCCTCTTGGATATAACATTTCCAGGAAAAGAAGCTGCATTTGTGATTTTGAATAATTCACTGGACAGTTGGTATCTCAGTTTTTCTTAAGATGATTTCTTTGTGGAGTGGGATGCTTAGCAACTGAGGCAGATGTTTGCCTACTTCAATATAATTATTAAGAAAAACCAAAAGAAAGAAGTAATAGTGTATGTAACCTTTGTATGTAGTCAGAAAGATATTTGTATGTTGACTTAGAAGTTTACCTTTGACTTTGCAGTTTTCCTGTCTCCATGTTCTGGATTTTTTTTAAAACTATAGTAAATCATCTTCACTTTCTGTCTGGTGTTTCAAAATAATTTGTATTTATGTTTCTAAATGCCTCTTAAATGATTGTTCCAACGACAGCGTATTGGAGTAGATCGCTCTGTAACTGACCAGGGTTTAGTTGCCATCCGGAGTCTTCCACATGCACTCAGTGTGGCCTGTTGTGCAAAACGTAAAAATCAGCTGTGCATCTTGGGAATGTGCAGGTGAGGGCCTGGCCTGGATAATTCTAGTAAGGCGTCCGTTTGCCTGTTACATGGGACACTCCACAGACTTCGGGGAACTGCTGTGGAAAAAAGACCCGACATTTCTTTAGTCATTTATACAGTTTTTTTTTCTTCAGCTGTGTTCCTAGGAGGATTTAAAGAGGCTTATCTGAGATAGAGAAAATGGAGTAAGATGTGCAGAACTCTAAGAATTGTGGACACCGATTTCCACAGAACTCTCTTGACTGACCGGGGTAGACAAGGGTGGCAGCAGGCAGGGGCAGCTGTGACGTGTTCACTACTGCCCTTTCCCGCTGGTAGAATGGTGCAGTGTCTGAAGGGTCCGATCGTTGGTATTGTTTGACCTGTTGGGATTCTGCATAAGATTTTATTTTAAAAATTAAATTTCTTTCCTACAGAGGTTTTAAAGCTGCACTATTAGATATTTATCATGTGAAGGAGAAATTGCCGACTGTTAGAAATGGGGATGGGGAGCCTGGGTGGCTCAGTTAGGCATCTGAATTCAGCTCAGGTCATGATCTCGCAGTCTGGGAGTTTGAGCCCCACCTTGGGCTCTGTGCTGACAGCTCAGAGTCTGCAGCCTGCTCTGCATTCTTTGTCTCCCTCTCTCTCAGTACCTCCCCTGCTCACACTCTCTCTTGGTCTCAAAAAATAAAATAAAAGATTTTAAAAAAAGAAATGGGGAAAGGAATGAGTAGACATGAAGGAAGTTTTGAAAATAAATTTTAAGAACTAATAGGTTAAAGGTCATGGGAGGCAGGTGCATTACATTTTATGTGCAGAGTTTGGAAAGCTTCATTTCTTTTTTGATTTTTGACTCACTCTTAGGCTCCTGCTTACCATCTTATTTTGGAGGGAATTCTAATTCTCTGGATAATCAGACTTCTGTTCTCTAAAACTTACAAGCTACAAGAACGTTCTGATCTTACAGTCAAGGTAAGAAATTGACTTTCTTTTATTATTCAGTGTGTGATTATAGGGGCTACATCTTTCCAAAAAGTATTTGTGGCAGCTGAACTTTATATAGTAAAGTATTTTCTGTCTTGTAAAAAAATAAAAGGAAAGGAAATGTCAGGGAAGCAAAATGCGGGGAAGCTGGGGATAAAGTCGACACCGAGAGGAATGCCACGTCACAGACCTGTGTGCGGGGCTGGAGGCCAGCAGCCATCTTAGGAACAGATGGCAGAAGGGAAGCTTCTGGATTTCCATTGTCCATGTGCAGGGTTACATGAGCTGCTCAGGAAAACCACCCGTTTCTGAAAGCTGAATGAAAGTTTTCCCTGTGTTCTGCATAAAAGAAATTTGGGATTGAAAAGAATCCTCCCATCTACCCACCCCAAACTCAGTTTTGATGCCTTCTGTGGTACAGAGCCCAGCTCAAGGCCAAGTTGGGCGAACCTTAGAAAGCAGAAGCATCTAGAGGCCACGTGCCACCGGCCACATGGAGTTCCTTTAGCCTGAGGGATGAGGGCTCTGTGAACCAGAGCGCATCCTCGTCCCTCTGGTAGGAGCGCTCAGACTTGCCCCAGTGCAGGGGGGAAGAGCAGTTGTGACCCTGCTGTGGTCTCTGCCGCTCAGGTTGTATCCTGCCCAGCCCCTGTCGCGCTGGCTGAGTGCTTCGAGACACTAGTGGCCGCGAGGGTTTCCACACAAAGCTCTACGGCTTGGGCTCGCACGGCAGCACGGAGCGCCGCACGGAGACGGGGCCGCCCCAGGGACGTGTGCCCGTGGAGTGGAACGAGCGCAGCACCGTGGCCGTCGCTGCTCTGCCGCCCTCCCTGGCGCGCTACTGCTGATCGTGGGGGCAGCAGGCTGGGGCCCCCAGGGGACCTGCCGCGGAGGGGCCTGCGGGCAGAAGCCGTTGGGAAACCTGGCTAGAGCAGCATAGGAGATCCCTCCTTGTGAGATTTCTCGTGACCTCTCCTAGGCCAGTGGATGTTTGAACCGTATTTGGAGAGCTGCGCTAACCGGTCCTGATGACCGGGGGGTTAGCGAGCATGAGCGCTCTTGATAGCATGTGGGAGGACTGGGCCGTCCAGGGCAGAGGTCCTTGGCATTTCAGCGCTCCTCAGGCGCCATCGGGTGGCTGTGCGGCTGGTTTCTAGCTCAGCTTTTTCAGGGGTGGGTCCTTCCTGCTGCCTCGAGTTCTCATTTATGAACATGGCAGTTTCTGCACATACACGTTAACAGAGTGACTAACCGTGGCTTTGGGGCAGCCCTCTGGGAGCTGGACCCAAGGCCTTCATGGCAGATGCAGCGCCCGGGCCTGGGCTCTGTGCACCTGCAGTGTGCCGCCCGCGGGGGGGGACCGCGCGCGGCGCCCAGGCCGTCTCTGCAGCTGCCGTGGGCAGCGCGCATGAAGCACTCCAGCCTCAGGCCGCCGCTCGGTGCCACCCAGTCGTCGCAGAAGCAGACAAGGGATGACTTACTGGTTGATCTGTAACAGACATGCGGGGGCGGAACGGTCGCTGTCCCGTGACGAGACCCTGCTGTGTTCTGACTCCTTTCCTCCCGTAGGAGAAGGAAGAACTGATCGAGGAGTGGCAGCCAGAGCCTCTCGTCCCCCCCGTCCCAGCGGACCACCCTGCCCTCAACTACAACATCGTTTCCGGGTAAATTGGTTGGTTCCCTGCTCGAAGGACTTGCACTTGGTGTCCCGTAGGTATACTCGCCAAGGCACACACGGTTTGTGTCGTATTTCTTTTTTAACAGAAATAAAACATTCAGACATTTCTGGGATCAAAAACTCTCTGCTTTAGTTCCCAATATGTATGTGTAAGTCTCTTCTCAGGATGGCTTGCCATTGTTTATAGTCTCCAGTTGGGTGTGACAGGTTGTCCTTTCTTCTGGTAAAAAAAAAAAATGCTTTTATGGAAATAATACGTGCTCATGAAATACTTCACATAGAGAGACACACTCCTGCTCCTTCCTGCCTTGGAGGTGTTCGAGTTTAGGTTACCTTCGTGAGCAGGCGCTAGATCCGTGGCGGATGACCTGCAGACCCGCGAGCACCGCTGTTGACTTCTTCCCCGTGGACGACGGCGTTGGCGCTCGCAGCGCGAATTCTGACACTTGGCCTTCCCTGTGCTGCCCCCTCCCTGCTTCCTCCAAGGTCTCATCTGGCTTTGCCTCTACTTCTCCCCGTGCTTCTCTCTGCTTTGCTATATATGCTTTCTTTCTGAGAAGTGTTTTAAGTTTGCAGAAAATACCTGACACCTACGTACCCACCGCCCAGAGTGAATAGGCATTAACATTTTACTGTCTTCAAATCTACCTTGAAAAAGAAGTAAAATGTTTCAGAGACCGCTGAAGAGCCCCCCTCCCATTACCCCTTTCTCTTGTCTCCCACACAGGAGAACCTTTATCTTGAAGCTGGTGGGTGTCTCTCCTTTGTTACATTTATACTTTTAACACGTATGCCTGATGCCAGGGAATTATTCGGTATTTTGTTTATAAAACTACGTGTGTATTCGTCCACTTCTGGTCTGATCTAAGGGAGTCTTGTGTTCTTCATGTCCACGGGGTTTCTGTTTTTGTACATGTCCTGAGCTCAGACTTGTCATTAATGCTGTGGTGAAGACCTTCCCTCACCCAGAGGTCGGACTTGCCTGTTTCTGTATGGTGGTCAGCTGTCCTAGCATTCCTGAGTGGACTTGTTTATTTTTCACCTGCTGAGTAGAGATTCCCCTTCTTTTGTGTGCTGCATGTCCTTCTAACGGGTCTGATTCTGGCCTTATTTCTGTTCTTTCAGTATGATTTATCTCTCCTTATGCCAGAACTTCATATAAATAGCACAGCTTAAGACTGGGCCCTGGAGCATCTGAGTGGCTCAGTCGGTTGAGCATCCGACTTTTGATCTCAGCTCAGGTCATGATCTCGTGGTTAGTGGGATCGACCCCCGCATCAGGCTCTGCACTGATAGCGGGGGTGCCTGCTTGTGATTCTCTCCCTTCCTCTCTCTTTCTTCTCCTCCCCTGCTCATGTTTGTGTGGGCGCGCGCTCTCTCTCTCTTTCAAAATATACGTTTTTAAAAAAGACTTAAAAAACAATAGGCCTTGACTACAGTGAGTCCTGCTCCTCCTTATTCCTCAGAATTGCTTGGACTCACAGCCCGTTCGTCAGTGTAACTGATCAGATTTGACCAAAAAATGAGTTTGGGCTTGTGACTAGCAGTTCACTGCTTTGGATTCATCGAGGTCTTGCTGATACTGAATCTTTTCACCATGTGCCTGGTGCGCCACCTGTGTACTTAGGTCTTTTTAGGTCCTACAGTAAAGTTACAGAACTTTCTTCATAAAGACTGCTTATCTTTTCTTTTTTCTCTACTTTTTATTTTGAAATAATAGATTCCCCTGTGGTCATAAGAAATAGTCCAGGGACATCCCGCGTGTACCCTTCCTCAGTTTCCCCCCGTGGTAACACCTGCCTAGCAACCAGGCATCCACGTTGTGTGTCGTGACGGATTCGTCTCAGGGTGCCGGAGCGAGTCATTTCTGTCACGAGGAGCAGCTTTTTCTCCCTGTCCCTGTGTTGCTGCACTGGCAGGACACCTCCCCGGCAGTGTCGGACAGGAGGGGTGTCCTGGTGGCTTCTCAGGGACAACCTGCACAGGTTACGGGCCTTCCTTTCTCTTCTCCGTTTGCTAAGGGAACTTTTTTGTTGGTTTCTTTAAATCAGAATATTACCCGTTATCCCCAGGTTTCCTGTATCTGTTGAGATGATGGGGGACTTTGCTGCTCTGAGCAGTTACTGTGTCACATTAGACCGACAGGGTTTCTAAGCTACGTGCGTGCGTGGGTTTGTGGGGGAACACCTGCCCTCCCCCGTGCCATCCTTCCTCGCCCAGCTCCCGCTCTCTGCAAGTAATCGCTTGGTCTCTTTAGCTATTTTTCTGGGATTTCCCTGTGTTTTTCTAAGAACTTGCTTATGCTGTTCTTTCTGGATCACACGCTTTCCTTTCCAGTTTTCCTTTGGTCCAGGAAGTGCAGGAGGTGAAGGCTGGCTCTCTGAGATCACGCGCACCCGCCCTGCCCAGGCTGCAGCCACCCCCCTGCAGCCTGGCGTGGCCCCGGTGCGGTGCGGCCCCACGGGCACCTGCCGCGAGCGCCCACGGGCCGGCAGGTTTGTGGCTGCACCTCGTGTCCCTGGTCACTTGGTGCTCGCGGGTTTGTGGCCACGTTAATATCGTGCGTTAGCGGAGCTCGGCCTCCTTTGTTTTCAGGACTGAGATCACATTCTTTCTCATTTGCTCCTGTTTTCCTCATCCGTTCGCCCACTTGCTCGGTCCCCCACGTCGGTGAGACTCATCCTGTCGTCTCCCTTCAGGTCTTCGGTGATTTAACGTCTTCAGTGAGTTTTTAAAGTGTTCAGGTTTCCTTCTTGAGTAAGCTTTGGTTATGGTCCTTTAGTAATGGTCCGTTTCTTAACGTTTCCGAGTGTGTCGGCAGGAGGCCGTTGATAGGACTCTGTTGAGCGTGCGGGTGTAAACCGCACAGGGTCCTTTACGTGCCATGAACGCTGGCACACCCGTGGGGCCGCCTTTCCCTCGTTTGTGCCCTTGCTCAACCAGAGGTGCCAGGAGCCGGCCTCCCACATCACTGAGGCCTGCGTTGTGTCCTCTGTGGGGGGCCTTGCCTGCCAACCCAGGGGCTCACGCCCTCTGCTGCAGTCCGCGTCCCCGCGGGGCAGCTCCGGGCGCCTCGCCTCCTCCTACCGGTCCCTTCTCCCCCCACCGAGATGCTTCCATTGAGCCGCCACTCATCACTTGATGTTACACATGGTATGCTCCTAAAATGATGCAGCTTGTTGTTTTTATTATGTATGTATTGTTCATCTTAAAAATAGTTATTTTACCAGTAAAAAATGGGTTTTATATGGGAATAAAAGAAAATTGCAATTCGGGACCAGCAGGCTATGGCTAAAGCCCAGGCAAGTCCAGCAAACAAGAGAGAAGAAGGTTATTTCCTGGAGAAGGAGGAGGAAGTGAGAAGGTTTGAATGAAAGTCCACTGAGGGAAAGCGGGAGTTCGGGAGGGCCCGTTTTTCATAGGAGACGCTGCCTACATCTCTCCTGTTGGGGCCTGTAATCGGTGGTTCATTCTGTCAGGGTCTGTAATCAGCAGTCCTCCTGTGCCCCCGGCCTCAGCTCTGCCACTCAGGTTTCCCTTTGGAACTCTGTCTTACCGCTTGTGAATGTATGTTTGTAATGTTGGGCTGCAGACTTCACCCTGATTTCTTATTCACACTCACTTTTTGAACATGAGCTTGAGTGCCTGCTGTGTTCTCGGATGGTGCTGAGCACACAGGTAAATCAAAATCTTAGTTCTTTCGGGACAGGCGGACCAGCAGTGGCCTGGATAGGATGTGAGCCACTGCGAAGTGGTGATGGGGCAGGCAGACAGCCGGCATGGGGGCGCCCGTTGTGCCTGTCCCGTCCCTCTGGCTGCATGTGTCATTCCGCTGTGTGTCAGCTGTTCCCTCACGACGGACACCTCAGCTTCCCCGCTGCGGGAGAACCTGGTGATGATCCGTTGTGGGGGGTCTGGAACCAGGACTGGGGGACAGGGGCATGCTGGTCTCACTTCCCCGGGGGCTTCTCTGCGTGGGGACTCCCCCATCTCCACCCCCCGAGCTAGCATGTGGGGTCCAGTATCCCCATAGCCCTGGTCGGCAACATGGTTTCACTTAGTGTTTTCCTGATTATTTGAGCCTTTGAGTATCATTTCCTCTACTTCCTAGTTGCTGGGGTCGTCCCCTTGTGTGAGTGCCTCTGTGTTTTGATTAGCACGAATCCCGTGTACCAAGTAGACTTTAATCTGTGGTCACCTCATTGTTCTCTATTATATTGTCTTCAAGACACACGTTCTTTTTGTTTTTCCAGTTCCCCAATCCCGCAGCTGCTGAGAACCGTTATCAGCAGTGGCGGGGGGGGGGCGGTCCCCGTCTGTGTGTCCCATGCTTGCTCAGATGAGTTTAGTCCAGTAGGAAAGTCCCGGCGTCAGAATTTGAGGCGTGGGGGACCCTAACCTGCCAGGTGATCTCAGAGATGGTTGGGGAGCATCCTGCTGGGGTGAGGACGCGGGGTTCTCTGGTGCTGGGGTGGGGGGCGTGTTGTACGAACACCCGTGACACCCACGACTTAGGGGAAAGCGAGCAGGGGAGACTCAGGGGAGAGGTTCGGACGTGCTGAGGGATTTGTGGTGCTGATGTTTTCCTTTTCGGAAGTGCGGACGTAGTGGGGCAGGACTCTGTCTCAGCATGCCCAGGGGCCTGTTCGCTAAGCGTCCACTACCGGATTCTGACAGGATGGAGCTTCGCACTGTAACCGGCGCTGGTGTCCTTTCTCGGTAGCGCGTGAGACCTGCCCCTGTCTCTGGGGTTCAGCGAAGTACAGGAAGTCTCTTCATCACTGTCTGTTGACTTTGTGGTGTCCTCATTGAACCAGAATTCTTAATTTTGACTCAGATTCATCCATTTTGGTCTCACTGTGTGTTTGGGGACTTATCCAGACATTGGACATTCTTCTGCATTTTCATGTTACCTCTTCCAAAATATCTTTTAGGTTTTTAGTATGTCTAGAATTAATCTTGGTACATGTTTATCCAACTTTATTTTTCTCCAGGAGAAAGAAATGTGTGTAACTTGGTAGTTTGTGTGCGGGTTTGTACGTGCACGGTTCTCTCAAGTTCTGAGTCTTTGCTCGCTCTGGGCGCCTGTTCTCGCACTGCGGCCCCGCCCGTGGTTTTCTGTTTGTTTTCTTTAATGTCTGTTTCTTTTGCGAGACAGTGAGTTAGCAGGGGAGGAGCGGAGAGGGAGAATCCCAGGCAGGCTCCTCATGGTCAGCACAGAGCCCACGAACCATGAGATCATGAACCTGAGCTGAACTCAAGAGTCAGGACACTTTACCGACTGAGCCCCCCAGGCGCCCCCACCTAGGTGTTAACGGGGTTCTGGAATACTGCGTTCCTTCTGGTAGAGCATCGTCCTACTTCTGTATTCACTTCTAATTACCGACTCTCACTAATAATGAGGTTGGGGTTTTTGATTGGAAAGGGTTTTATTTTCCCTCCATCTAGTACTCTGAGGCCTTGATTGTCGAGATGCCAGTCTAGACTGGCTTCATTTGCTTCTGGGAGAGTCCCTGCAGCGTCTTAGGGTCCCGCATTCCTGTCTTACGTGCCCAGTGTGACATTGCGGCAAGCCCGCATGGAGCACAGGCGTGAGCCTTCCACTTCTTACTGGTTTCCCCGCCTGTTTGTCCGGACCCCTGCGTCCCTACTCCCTGGCGCCTCTCGGCCACTTAGCAGCTGTGGCTAGGGCCTTGGGCGTACCTCCTCTCGGTGGTTTGATTTCTCTCTGTGTTAGTTTTTATACAGTGGCCTTGACTTTCCGAGCAGCAGCCTTAGCACAGACTTGTCTATGCAGGTGCTTTGTTTTCCCGTGTCCACCGGCACTGCCACACTGGGACCATCGGGAAACGTAAGACCGAGAAGCAGGAGACTGAATGCCTTGCTGTGTTCCGAAGCAGCGGGCGGTTTGAAGGAGAAGCCCGTGAGGCCATAGGGAAGAAGGAAGGAAGGACCTAGAGAGCACCTGTCAGGCCAGGCCCTTACCTAGAAATGACCCTGAGAGCTGGGTCCTGTCCCTACTTTAAGATGAAGAAGCCGAGGCCCACAGCAGCCTCCCTGCCTCGAGGACGGGCTCACCCGCTTTCACGAATCTTCTTCAAGTGCTCGTTCTCCCTTCCCTGCCCTCCCAGCGTCTTCTGTCCTCGCAAAGGAAACCAGCTCTGATGGCACGTCCTGAGAGCCATGTTTCCAGTCCTTTCTAACAGCAGTGCGTCTTCAGACCCGCGTGTGGGCACAACCGAGGCAGCTTCGCGCCACAGGGCTGGCCCCGTGCCGGGCGCCCGGACCGTCTCCGCCCTGCTCTGCTCCGCCTGGCCGTGCTGTATCGGCCTCACCAGCCCGTGACCCACGGTTTGGCCCCGCGTTCTTGGGCCTGGCCTCGAGGACTGTTGTCGGCAGGGGACCCGGGGGTCACCTCAGGAGCCGTGTCCCGTCCCAGGCCAATTCTGACCCGCGCCCCTGCACTGCCGTCCGCCCTGTCCCCCCGCCCCGCCCCTTGCAGAGTGGTCCAGCACTAACTGCAGAGCCCCTGCCTGCTTCTCTCCGTGCCTTTCTCTAGGTAACGTGTCCCGCTGCTCAACTGCGGGGCCGCATCTCGTTCTGCCTCTTCGCGCTTTCAGTCTTGATGTTTTTATAAAATTTCCTTCCTGTTCGTCTTATGCCAGATTTTTTCCTGAGGTACTTCATTTAGTTCTTTCTTCATGAGTTTTAAAATCAAAGCAGTGATTCGTCACTACTCTGTGTTGGAATTGTAGCTCACCTTTTTTTTATTTAGTATAAGGTTCCTAATATGAATAGAATTAACGGCTGATTTTGAATATAGCTCTTTCTAATTGTAAGTTTTAAAAATAACAAAAAGAGCTGCAAGAATAGACACAAACCGGGTAGAGGGACAGCACTTCTGTGTCCGGGGGCCCCCAGGGAGGTGTGGTGTCGCCTACAACATGTACAGTTCAGACAGACTGCTCTCCTCTCTTCCCCAGCCCTCCGAGCCACAACATTGTGGTGAATGGGAAAAAATGTGTAAACTTCGCCTCATTTAACTTTCTTGGATTACTGGACAACCCTCGGGTCAAGGTAAGTGGCCCCCGCGCTGGAGGCAGCAGGACTCCCTGCGAGCTGGGCCTGAAGCAGACAGACGCGGAGGGTCGGGAGGGCGCTCTGTGGCCGTCACTCCGCTCGGCAGAGCCGTGGCCTGGCTTCGACAGTGTGATGCGGCTCTGTGGTGGTGACACGCGGGAGGCGGCCCTGGCGGTGGTCGGAGGCGCGTCTGGGCAAGTGCTCTGTCTCCTGTCGGGAGCCCAGGCCAGGAAGCCGTTATGACGCGGGTGTGTGCCGAGAAATGCCCGAAGTTGGAAGGCCTTGAGTTAACCAAGGTTTGATAGGTTATCACGCACTTTTCCATGATCTGAGTTCTGTCCCTGAATCTTTGTGTGTCTGCTCTTCCATCCTATCGTTAGAGTTGCCATGGTTCCGAGGAAGGAAGGAAGGTGGCAGGGGTGGGGGTGGTTTGTCCTGTGGGTTGAGGACTAGGAAGTGCCAGTTTTGAACTCCAGAAGATGTACCACTAAAACCTGATCTTTCTCACGTCCACTAGGCGGCGGCTCTGGCGTCTCTGAGGAAGTACGGCGTGGGCACCTGCGGGCCTCGCGGCTTTTACGGCACGTTCGGTATGTCTCCGCCCTCCCTCCCAAGCTCCCGCATTTTTCTTTAGCGCTTATTTATTTTCAAGACAGCAGGGGAGCAGGGGAGGGGCAGAGAGAGAGGGGGAGACAGCGGATCTGAAGCAGGCTCTGTGCTGACAGCAGAGAGCCCAGCACGGGGCTCAAACTCACGAATCGTGAAACCACGATCTGAGCCGAAGTTGGATGCTTAACCAGCTGAGCCACTCAGATGCCCAAACTACTGCTTTTAAGAATTGACTCGGTTTGGCTTCAAAACTCCTCAGGAAAGATACCCTTGATTCATTGTGACGTTGGGTGGGTGTCGTGCCCTGGTCCGGGACTGAGTGTCACTCACGGAGAAAAAACGCAGGTGCCTCCGGGGCCCGTCGCCAGAGGACGAGGTCCACGTTGCTGCGGCTGCTGCGTGTGCCCCTGGACCAGCCTGCGTCTGCCTGCGTGACTGCGGTGGCTCCGCCCTCAGGGTCGCGCAGGGACCTGGTTCTTCCTCGGCCCCTTCCTTAGCGCCAAGGGGCACTGAGCTCATCCGTGTGGCCGCAGCCATGTGGCAGGTGTGGGGGAGGAGTGCGTGCAGCGGGCAGCATCTCCCGTCACTGCCACGCTCAGTGGTGAGCACAGAACCTCGGTGTGGCCTCGCCATGGAGGGGCTGGGACCACTCCAGCCAGCCTCCCTGTCCAATGATTGTGCAGGTGAACATGTCACTGAACCTTCTGGCTTAGCAGCGTCAGCGTGTGGGGAAAGCAGCCGGAAGCCTCTTCTGTCTTCTGTTCGTATTTCCATCTCTAGGCCTTCGTGTGGGGTTTTCTCTTCAACAGCTAATGTGTTTTATTTAAGGGAACACCTGTCTATTCCTGAGCTAGCTTAGAAGTTAAATTATTTATATTGGAAACAGACAACCGAGTCAGTGTCTAAGTATCATAAGCTGGAAGGAATCTGAAAAATCTGTATTCCAGCATCGCAGCCCTTTAGAAGCAGCACAGAAAGTTCAGAGAGGTCATGTGACGTCCTCACCGTCACGCAGCTCAGTAATTTCAGCCTTGTAACTAGAACCGAGGGTCCTGACTGTCGGTCCGTACGGGAAGATCAGAGCTGAGGTGTGCACACCAGTCCCCCTCTGCTGCAGTCCAGGGCAGACGTGGTTTGTTTGCTTGGTTTTCTTTGGTAGGAAATTACTTCCTGGAGACTCAGTCTTAGAAAACCAGAAGAGACATTTATTTAATGAGGTTGTTTGCTGTAATCTGATCAACAGTGTTTTCTATGATTTGTTTGCTGGGGTAAAAAAAAAATAGTTTTCTTACAAGCTTCTCTTTCTTGTGGATTTTATTTGCAAGTGTGGCCTTGGCACCTGCTTGGGAGTTAATTTCTGAGGATAGATAACAGATTTCATGCTAAATCAAGTCATGAAAAAACTTTGCACTTTTCAAAACCAGTTTTTCCAGAGCTGGTAGAATGGGCCAGCCAGCTTTCTCTCTGGATCACTTAGTAGGTTGTCACGCGCGTCCAGACGTGAGGTCTTTAGTTGGTGGTTTGTAAGTTAATGTTCTCGATTGAACAGTTCAGCCCTTGATACAAACTTCGGAAGGTTTATCGGGAGTGAAAGTCTGGTCCCCGCCATTATCCCAGCCCCCAAAAAAGAAGCTGCTGTCGGTAGTTAGCTGCTTGTTAGTTCTTCCAGAGACTGTTGAGCAAATGCAAACCACTCCCGTACGTACATTCACCCCCAGAAAGGGCAGCATTCCCCGCACGTGTTCTGTGCCCTGCTGTTGGAGTGATTCTGTTTGAACTTCAGGTTGGATTTGGATTTTCAGGGGCTTGAGGGGGTCACCAGGTGCAGAGTAATGATCACAGCTGTGTGTCCCCTGCTGTGTTGTGTGCTTCCTTGGCCACCGGTCTGCCGGGTCGCAGCTAGTGGAAGGCTCAGAAGAACGGGGGTGCTGGTGCGGAGGCCGGAGGCGGGCTTGCCAGACGATGGCCCCGGGACAGGACGCCTTGTGTCGTCCACGCGCATCGTCTGTCTGGGAAACTGATGCCGTCCCTCCTTCACGGTGTCTGCGCTTGTCACCCCTGTTCCTTTCTCATGTGGAGACTGTCCACGTTTTCACGTTCTGGTTTTCCGACAGGATCGTTTTTATATAATTGTTTTATTTTTATTTTATTTTAGAGAGAGGGCTGGTGGGGGTGGGGGAAGAGAGTGAGAGAGAGAGAGAGAGAGACTGAGAATCCCAAGCAGCATATTCAGCGTCCCAAGCTCAGCACGGGGCCTGATGCAGGATTTGATCCCACGGCCCTGGGGTCATGACCTGAGCTGAAATCAAGAGCTGGACTCTGACCTGAATGAGCACCCAGACACCCCCGGCAGGACATTTTTTATATTTTTACTTATTCCAGAAGGAGTTGCTTGAGTTATTGCAGTTATATTAAATTACCTTGAAATTTCAGTGATGGATAAGATCAGAGAAAGTACTAAGGTCAGGGAAGGCTAAATTTTAAATCTCTAAAATAAACCCCGTCAATTAAATTACTCCGAATATTCAGGGTACATTCGCTCTTTGCTCTGAGCAGCAGAGCAGACTGAGGACCCCTTTCCTCGCACGTGAAGTCGCTTGTGTGCCCCTGTGGCCCCAGAAAGTTAGTTTTAATCTCATCTTTTTTCCCCCTGGAAATAAAACATTCAGACATTATTTTCAAAGATGAAAATCCTTCCTCACTGAGCTCTTTTCCCAACTTTTCACAAATGAATGTAAATCACTTGTAAATCGCCTTTTTGAAATACTCTTTTTTATTATTTCATAGTAACGGATGATTAATACGGAAAAAAGTCAAGCGATGGTTGACTTAAAACTCATCTAGTTTTTTAGGCCGGATGTCGCTCCGCCTCTGGCAGGGGGCTCTCAGCACGTCCTGTCATCTCTGAGGCCAGTGGCGAGGGGTCGTCCTCCGTCTCCCTTCCTGTCAGGATGTGGCTGAGAATGGAGAAGCGGGTTTGTCGGGCTGCAGGGCCTGCGTCCCTTCCTCAGAGCTGGTGGCCCTGCACGTGACACTTCTCTGTGTTCTCTGGGGACGCGCGGACCCCACTTGCCCGAGGTTTACTGCTGGCTTCCCAGAATCCACCTCGCACGTGCACTGCTTGCTTGGCTCTTTGTCCTTCAACGAAATCCAGACACGATCCGTGGCAGGGGGTCACAGAGAGGGACACTTGTGTTCTAGAACCAGTAGTCAGCCAGCAGATTGTTCGTTTATTTTTCAGAATGTCGTCTTTCTTTGTTTAAAGCAGTCAGCTGAGCCCTGACCGCATGTTTCATTAGGAAGAACATTTGGTGTAGAGTTCCTAGACCTGCCGCTTCTCCTTACCAGCAGGCCATGGGACTGTTCCTGCCGGGTAGGAGGGGTCTGTCCTTGTTTGCACAGCTTAGGCCACTTTGGTAAGAATCACATAAGACACTGCACATGAAAACATTGTGGAAAACGTTCAGCACTGTGTTTATGTTGTAATGAGTGCATAGTGATATTATTTGTACTTTTAAGAAACGTTGTCCAAGTCTTAAGGGAGGTGAAAAAACAGTATGAAGCACAAAGGTATAGAAGACTTACAAAAATGCAGCTGTTTTTAAACTGTTCTAAAGTTGACTGTTTTATAGTCTTTCCTTTGGAAAACCGAGAAGGCCGTTACACCTCTTACAGAATAAAAGAGGAGATCCTGTGTGGGTGGAAAACCGGAGCGTGGCTGTAACGTGACAGCGCGTCAGCGTCTGGGGTTTGGACGACTGAAGTAGCGTAGTGTAGCTGCTCTTCTCTTTTCAGAAGGAACCTTTTGTTTGTATTCTACAAATACTGGTTTAACTGTACAAACACCTAAATGGTGTCTCGGTGTTTCCACGCCAGGCATTATCCTGAGTGTTTATGGGCATTGCCTTGTGGTTCTGGTAACAGTCCTTGGAGGCGGTCCCACTGTGACCTGCTTGACAGAGGAAGGCCCGGAGAGGCACGGGGCAGCGTCAGGCCTGCTCTGGGTCCACCCCTGGTGAGGAGGGAGACCGGATCCGGAGCCCCCCGTGAGGACTGCTGTGGCCAGGCCCTGCCCCAGGTGCCCGACATCCTGTCCTGGCCCTGCGTCCATCTCTTGGGTTCTGGCTCGGGGGCAGGTGCAGGAAAGGGCAGCGAGCGTGGAGGGACCCGCAGGCTCCCCGGGCACCCAGCTCCGTGGTCTCCCCACCTCGCTTGTTCCGTGCGGGGCAGCAGAAGGGGTAGTGCTGTCCTTGCACCGCGTGCAGACCTGTGACATGAGTCGGTGGGCTGGATCGTCCACACAGAGGACAGACGTCAGGAGCAGGAGAACACGGCCCTCTTCCCATTTGCCGCCTCCCTCCCTGTGTCCCACGGAGCTGCTGGCACACCGCAGAAGTGACGCAGCAGTCCGTACCCACCTGTCGCAAAGCCTGTCTTGCAAGGCTGCGGCAGCAAAATCCCAGTGCCTTTAGGTGCCAGGAGCAGAAGGCCGGTCTGATTTCAACTTTCGGGGAAGACCAGGGTCAGGATGTCACTGACGTCCTGTGAAGCTTCTTCACCACTTTACGGCCGTGACGGAGAAGCGGTTATGTGTCTACACGGCAATGAGACTCTTTCTGACGCACGGGTCTCGCCAGCTGGGTGACGGACTCTGAACCCTGCAGTGAGGCCAAGAGTGTTTCACTTTCTCGTCGCTGATCAGTGCAGAAAAGGGAGTCCCTTACAGTGGAGTCTACAGAATGATTTAAAATCCTTTCTGTAGTTAGCAAAAATGTTTGTGTCCAAAGCAAGTTTTTTCTCTTTGAAATGGAGATGGTGGAGGAGAGCAGGTCCCTGTGGCTGGGCTCTCGTCCGTCTGCTCAATCAGGGAGGTTTGGGGTGGAAGTCCGATCTGGGGGCCTCCTGCGGGGACCTGCCCTCTTCTGCTTGGAAGTGGGGGTGCCGGGGCCTTGCCTGTGGGGAGGGAGCCACAGCTGTAGGGGTGAGGGAGGCGTCTGTCCTCCAGCGTCCTGCCGCTGCCTCTCTTGTCCGGTTCCGGCTGAGCTGTCTCCTAGCGGGCAGTGGGCGGGGTCAGGGCCACGTCCTCGGACTGCAGTGTTGGAGTCACAGGCCTGATGCCCACTGATACCATTCCGGTCCGTGGGAGATGACCTCAACTTTGTCGCTGTAAACCACCACCCCCCTTCCGCCCACACACGGCACCTTCACGTGGTGGAAGGTCTGTCCTGTTGAATGGCAATGACCGTTTGGTGACGGAGACTGGACGGCACTCCGCGTGCTTTCTGTGGTAGACCGTGTCGGGGTACATTTTACCTGCACATGGAAGAAGCATGCTTAGTGTTTTGTTATCACTTGACTGGAATGGGAAAAATAGTTCATTTTCACAGTTCTGTAACGTCGTCTAAGAAGCATATGGGTAAAGAGGCTTCAGTTTGTTTTATTTTCTGGGTGTCGCCCCATTTCTGGATTCCTCACTCTGTGTGTCTCCTGCCATCAGTTGGGCCTCAGTGGAGGGCACCTGTGACCCGCCATCCCCTCACTCAGTTCCCAGCCCAGTGCCCTTGGTCCTCAGTCCGAGATCACTGTGCATGTGTTGTACTGGGGAGTGCAGAGGGGGCTGGTGGTGTGGACCCTCCCTCCGGCTCCGCGCTCCCCTGTGCCTGCCGTGCCCCGCCTCCCCTGTGCCCGCCGCGCCCCGCCTCCCCCATGCCCGCCGCGCCCTGCGCTCCCCTGTGCCCGCCGTGCCCTGCCTTCCCTGTGCCTGCAGCGCCCCGCCTCCCCTGTGCCCACCGTGCTCTGCGCTCCCCTATGCCTGCCGTGCCCTGCACTCCCCTGTGCCCGCTGCGCCCCGCCTTCCCTGTGCCCGCAGCGCCCCGCCTCCCCTGTGCCCACCACGCTCTGCGCTCCCCTATGCCTGCCGTGCCCTGCACTCCCCTGTGCCCGCTGCGCCCCGCCTCTCCTGTGCCCGCCTCGCCCTGCCTCCCCTGTGCCCGTTGCGCCCTGCGTCTCCTGGCTGTCACCTTGTCAGGTCCCAGAACCCTGTGCTTGTCCGACCTCCAGTCTTTATGGGATAGTCACTGCACAGTTGATAAATGAATGAGAAGATTATTGGACATACCCCATCTTTTCAAAACGTAATCCATTGTGAAGTTGAAACTTCTATATCGCTTACTTTTCTTTGACTAATTAAAAAGCATCCTGATAAGATTAGCTCGTCCCTGATCAACCAGCGAGTAGGTTTACGCATTTGAGACACTTTATTCAGATGTGCTGACAGGTTGGTTCTTTATTTCCTCTGGCTGCACTAACTTAGCTCACTTGATCGCATCTGGAAGGTGGTGGAAGCCTTACCCTGACAACTGACCGTGTGTCTTGTCCCTGCGGTGGGTGCATTTAGTCTGGTCAGGCCTGAACCGGCGAGGGTAGATCCTCTCTTGGACCTCAGCTGCTCGTGCCTCTCGCCCCTTTCCTCTGCTCTCTGGGAGGCCAGTGCTCAGTGGAAGACAGGCCCCTGGGGTGCTGCTCCCCCCGTGCAGCCTCTGTCGGGACAGCCGCCCTCCTCACCACCTCACCGGGGCCCATCTGGACCCCCTGCCACTGCCCGGACTGCCACGGCCGCCCTGAGCCGGTGTGCCGCGGCTCCCCTCTGTGGCCTCCGAGTCGGCCTTTACTCCCCATGATTTCCCTTTCTCCCCTGGAGCTCCAAGGCTGGCGGGCCTGGCCCCACGCTCCCCATAGCGCTCCCGAGTGCTTGCGCCGGGCGTGCGGCCACACTGAGTTCTCCAGGCCCGGGCCCTGCTGTAGTTAAAGAGCTGAAGGAAGTTTAAAAAGCCCTCCTCTCTCCCGGGGAGTGCTGCCTCTCCACCTCACTGGGCCCTCCATGCCGGGGCCCGGAGCCTCACGGCGGAGCCAGGGAAGGTGAGCGGCTGTTAGAAGCAGGGCAGGAGAGCGAGGTGCCCCTGTAGCGAGCGCAGTCCGTTCCCACTGCTAACCGACAGGCTTCTTCAGCAGCTTCTGGAAAATTCCATGTTTCTCTCTGCCATACGCTTGAGGTCCCCGGTCCGCTTTTCGGACAGGAGGGTCCGTGCTGCTGGGCGATGGCTGGTGCACAGGCAGTCTCGATGCAGTGGTAGACGGCACCGCCTTGGTGCCGAGCGTGTGGGCCTCTTCCACCTTCCTTTCTAGAGCGGGCTGTCGCTTGTTCTGCTGTGTGCCTTCTGCTAAAAGGCTTTTAATAGAGTCACGTGTCACACGTTGGTGAAGCCGCGGGGTGCTGGGCTGAGGGAAGTTAAAGCAGGTGACGTCACTGGGCCTTGAATCACCACGCTGGACTGATGCAGGAGCAAGCCCCGGCGTTGTCGCTGCCGCCCCAGCAGCCCCGGGGCCAGATGAGTCGTGATCCATCCACAGACTTTAGAAACGGTTTCGGCCCCGAGTTCATTTATAACACGGAGACGGTTTCACGTTGGCTGTGAGGTGACAGTTATTAACTACACTGCTTGCCTTGCTTTCTCTTCTCTTCTTTAAAAGCATTAGGTTGAGGTCTGTCCCGATGGGGCTTTTTCTGTAGACCTACATTGTTGGAAACGCCTCATAGAGTATGTGTGTGGTTTCCTTTATTCACAGAACTACGTGTTAGATCTGTGGAAAGAACTGCAAGACATCTATCTGCTAAAACACTGGAAGACCTAGTGGTCAAATTTTTTAAACCTTAGGTATTGGAGTATCCCAAGACTCTGTACAGTTCTAGGGTGTGCTGTTTAGGGGCGAATATGATTTGAACTCATTCACGTTTAGAGGGTGTTTTGAAATTGAGGACCAGGTAGATCATCTACTCTGACCCTAAACATGGCCCTAAAGTAAAACAGAAAACTGGATCCCAGACATTACGGGCGAGGACTTCTCGAAGTATGTCCACATTCAAGTGCAGATTAAAGAAGCCCAGTGGAGAGAGCTCTGGACTGATGGTGACAGCCGGACGGGGAAAACTTACTTGAAGGGCTGTTGTGAAGATGGTGATTCTGACTCAGGAACCACGGTGATTGGGAGTGGAAGGAATCCATCACATGTTAAAATTCTTAAATAAAAATCTACTGACTTAAAAAAAATAAAAGCGTCGGGAGCAGTTCTAACGCTTGAACGTCTCACCGTAGATGTGCACCTGGACCTGGAAGACCGCCTGGCGAAGTTCATGCAGACCGAGGAGGCCATCATCTACTCCTACGGGTTCGCCACCATCGCCAGCGCCATCCCCGCCTACTCCAAGAGAGGCGACATCGTGTTCGTGTGAGTACCCCCCTGCCCCCGGACGTGGTGGCGCTCCCCCGGGAGGATTCCTTGGCGCGAGGTCATCCGCCTTCCATGGTCCTGACTTTTATTGGTAAATAAATACATAGTAACTTCAGCAAAGCAATTGGACGGAACTGGCAAGACCGTCACTAGAAGGATGCCCAGAGCGTTTTTTATTGTTCATTGATTTTATTTATTGATAAATAATCTGGCCAGGAGGCCAGACTTGCCGTGGGTGAGGCCAGCAGTCTCCTTCCCTCAGCGTAGTGTCCTTGAGAGTCCGCAGTCACCGCCCACGTGGTCGCTCAAACTGCCACTGCATCCCAGATGACCTTTTCAGACTCATTTGTCCACTTCTCCTCGGGCGCCCACGTGGTCGCTCAAACTGCCACTGCATCCCAGATGACCTTTTCAGACTCATTTGTCCACTTCTCCTCGGGCGCTCATGCTGTGGCCTGTCAGCCTCACACACTCGTGTCCTCTCACCACAGGGCCTTTGCACACGCCAGTCCTGTGCCTAGAACATTGCTGCTCTTCTCTGCTCCTGCTCACCCTGCTCACACATCACCTCTGCAGGGAAGCCTCCCCCGCCTCTCAGCCCAGGCCAAGGCCTCCCGCGGCATGGGAGGAGCTCCTAGGCTGGAGGAGTCTGGTATTGGTGGGAATCCATGATCACGTGGCCGCCCGCACTGTGGTCTAAGTCCCTGTGCTTCTCCGGTCCCCGGACGCTCACGTGTGGCCCTCTGCTCACCTCAGACTCCCCGTGCCTGCCCCCTGTGGCACGTTCAGTGGTCTGCACTAGCGTATTCCTGCAGTGGCCTCCGCCGTTCAGTCGTGCTCGGTAAGCGCAGGATCAGGTCGGATCAGGAATTCATTCCCTCTGATCCTGGAGCGGCTTCCGTGTTAGAGAAACCGTCGTCGGTTGAAGCACTCGCCTCTTAGCACATCCAAGTCGCTTCCAGCCTGGGGCTCTGACATGAAGCTGCCGTGAGCGTTTGTGGGCAGGCGTTCCTGCGAGGGGGGTCTTCTGTCCTGTGGGGGGTGTGCCGCCGGGCTGCTGCGGGGCCACCGGTGTTGCAGGCTTAGTCGTTTTAAGGAACTGACGGGTGTTTTCCAGGGCGGCCGTACCGTTTTACATTCTGCAAATTGCATGTGAGTGATCTAGTTTCTCCACATGCTCAGAAGCTTTTGGCATTGTTGCTATTTTTTTTTAATTTTAGCCATTCTGACAAGTGTGAAAGATATCTTTCTGTAGTTTTAGTTTCTATTTCCTTGATGGCTGGTGATGTTTACTTTTATTGGACATTAGTCTTGGCATCAGGGAACGCTTCCCAGTAGATTTTAAGGAGACTGCTTTGTAAAATCTACTGGGAAGCGTTCCCTCTTGTAATTTCCAGAGAAATTATATAAGGTTGTTGTTAATTCCTTATTTGGTAGAATTCTCCAGTAAAACCAACTGGGCATGGTGATGTAATTTTTGGAAGTATTTTAAATATGAAATCAGTTGTTTAGTACTTACAAGGCTGGTCAGATTATCAGTGCCCCTTTGGTGAGTTGAGGTGGTTTGTTTTTTTCAAGGAATTGGTCCATTTCTTCTCCGTCGTCAAACGTGTGTATGTAGCGTTCTTCATGAAAGATCCTTGTTCTGACGTCTGCAGAGCCGGAAGTGATGACCCCTTCATTGCTGTCTGGTAATCTGTCTCCTCCTGGTCACTTCTGCTAGATGCAGTCAAGTTTATTTATCTTTTCAAAGAATCAGCTCTTTGGTTTTGTTGAATTTTCTCTGTTGTATTTTTGTTTTCAGCCCTGTTGGTTTCTTGTATTATTTCCTGCATTCTGCTCTGTTTTGGTTTCTTTTGCTCTTTTTCTGGGTTCTTTGGTTGGGAATTTTGATTGTTGACGTGAGCCTTTTCCTCTTTCCTGACGCATTGGCGCTCTGCATTTTCCTCTCTGGCGCTGCTGTGCTCTTGTCCACACATTTTGATGTGTTTATTTTTATTTTCATTGAGCTCAATGTATTTTATTTTACTTTAGACTCTCTTTGACCCACAGATTATTTAGAAGCTGAGTTTAGTTTCCAAGTGTTTGGAGATTTTAAATTTATTGCAGTTTGTGTTCAGACTCATGATGTGGTCTGTGTAGGAATCTGTTCCCTGGTCACTTAAAGAAAGAGTATTCTGCCGGCGCTCTGCGGACTGTTTTATAGATGACAACGCCATCTTGTTGGCTGATGATGCTGTTGAGACCTCATCGCCCCTTGCCGATGGGTTTCCGTCTGGTGGTTCTACAGTTGCTGTGCTTGTGATGTGTCTGCTTTTCATTTCACTTTGATCAGTTTTTGCTTCTTATTCTTTGTAGCTCTGTTGTTCGGTGCATGTTCAAGATAAGCTTTCGTGGGTAATTGATCCTGGTTATCACTGTATAATGTTCTTCTTTGTTACTGGTCACTTTCCTTGTTCCAAGGTCTAATTTGTGAGATACTAACACAGGCACTTCTGGTTCTCTGGTGAATGTTAGCGTGGTATGTCTATTGTACATGATATCTGTACATGATATCTGTATTGTGTATTTTCTTATAGGCTGGATGCTGTTGGGTCATGTTTAGTCCACGCTGCCAGTCTGTCTTTAAATTGTCTCTTTTGGTGCTCACTTAGGCAGCGCACATGCTAAGGTTGGAATGACACGGAGAAGATCAGCATGGCCCCTGTGCAAGGATGACACGCAAAGTCGTGATGTGTGCCTTGTTTTTATTAACGAGGGCGCTTGTGATGAGCACCAGGTGTTATGTGTAAGTGATGAATCACAAAATTCTGTTCCTGAAGCCCGGAGTCCACTATATGTTAATTAACTTGAATTTTTTTTAAATCTTGTAAAGAAAAAAAATTGTGTGTTTTGGACATTTACATTTAAAGTAATTATTGTATTTCTGAGGACATTGTTTTTTGCTTATTTGTTATCTCTCTTTTGTTTTCCTGGGTTGTCTTTTTTTTTCTTTTCTGGGGTAAGTGAGCATGTTTTAGAATTCCATGTTTACTTATCCGTGGTGCCTTCCAGTGTTTTGTTTTGCATAGTTTTTGTTTGCTTTTTAGTCATTGCTCTGACATGACATTATGTACACACATCAGCTGTCACAGTGTCGGTCTCGTCATTTTACCAGTTCAAGTAGAGAAACCTGTACCTTCTTTACATTCTTCTACTCTCCTCGCTTATAATTGTTTTATTTTTTAATGTTATTTACTTACTTATTTATTTGGAGATAGAAAAAGAAAGGCAGAATGCCACGCAGGCTCCTCACTGTCAGCGCAGAGCCCATCATGGGGCTCGAACTCACGAATTGTGAGCTCATGCCCTGAGCCGAAATCAGGAGTCGATGCTTAACTGACTCAGCCCCCCCAGGCACCTTGTAATATACTTGTTTTAGGTATATACATTGAAAACCACATCAGACAGCATTGTAATTTTTTTCATGTTTATTTATTTATTTTGAGAGAGAGGAAGAGAGAACTAGTGGGGGAGGGGCAGAGAATGAGGGGGAGAGAGACCCCCAGGCAGCGTCTGCACTGTCAGCGCAGAGTCACTGCTTGAGAGATCGCAGCCTGAGCCGAAGTCAAGGGCCCCACTCGAGCCAACCGAGCCACCTGGGCGCCCTGGGACAGTGCTGTAATGTTACTCGAATCATCCAAAATAATTTAGAAAACTCAGGAGGGTGGGGAAATCCTAGTGTTTGTTCATACTTTTTACTGTGTTCTTTCCTGCTTCCTGATAATCTAAGATTCCTCCTTCTGTTTTCTTATTTTTTCTGTGTAGAGAACTTACTTTAGCCGTTGCCTTAGGGGAGGGAGGGCCGCGGGGCACAGATTCTCCTTGTCCGTCCACGGAGAAGGCCTTGACTCCCCTCCGGTCCTGAGGATATTTGGACTTGTTTCAGAATTCTCAGTTGACAGATCTCTTCTTCCGCATGTTTGGAATATATTCTGGCACTTTTTTCTGATCTCCATGGTTTCTGATGAGAAATCTGATCTGTCCCTCCGTTATTTTTCTCTCCTATATAAGGTGTCATTTTAGGGGGCTGCTTTCAAGATTTTTTCTTGGTCATCGTTTTCAGAAGCGTTACTATAATCTTGGCATTTATTTCTTTGGGTTTACCCATATGAATTTTGCTCAGCTTTTTCTTATAGGATTCAGCTTCGTGCCAAATTTGAGATGTTTTCAGCCCTTATTTCTTTGAGTCCCCGTTGGCCCCCCATCTTCCTCTCCTTTGGGCCCCCCCTGCCACGTGTGGCGTCCTCTATGATGGCTGCGCAGGCCCCCGAGGCTCTTCCTTTCCCGTCGGCTTTCTCTGGGGTTCACGTGGACTAGCTTGTGTTGTTAGGTCTGTCAGTCCTCTGATTTCTCCCCCCACCACCCACTGTACTCTGTGTGGCTCCCGGGTTTCTCAGTTCCGGTGTCTCCACAGGACTCTGTCTCCTCTTTCTCTGCTGAGCTTTCTGTTTTCCAGTCGTTCCAGGCTTGTTCCTAAGTGCTCACTGAGGCGTTTTTATCCTGACTGCTCTAAATCATCATCCCTGACATTATCTGTCCTCTCCGGACTGGCGTTTGTTGATTATTTTCTTTCATTCTGTTTCTTATCTTCTGCTGCTTGGTTCAGCAAGTGATCTCTGAAGCCAGGACAGTTTCATACTGTGCTGCTAGAGCTTACGCTGTATTTACACCGTGTGTCTTACTGTGTTTTGCTCCGCCAGTCTTCCAGGAGGGGAGGGGGCACCGCTGCCGCGTCTCTGCTGGCCGCAGGTCCAGGGTCCCTGTTCTGTTTCCATGGACGCCACGGCGGGGGCGTTTTCATTCCCGGTGGTGTTGATGAGAGTCCTGCTTTCCCACCTGCCTCCTCTGACACAGCCCGAGCCGAGAGGAGGACGGGGGCCCCGCCGCAGGGCCCCCCACCCAGTCTCACTTTTTACCCCCTTGCAGGGATGAAGCTCTGGGCGCCCTTCTCTGATACCACCCTGGCCCTGGTGGGGTGCCTTTTAGGTCTGTGAGGGTCAGCGTCTCGGGGCCCAGCTTTGCTGTGGTTGGGCTGCAGTCGTTTCTGCCTGCCGGGCTGCCCCTTCCTGCCCCTTTGGCTGCAGAGCAGGCTCTGTGAGCGCTTTTCGCCCCTGGCCCTGGCGCCTGCCTGGGCTGGTTCGTCAGTTCCAGGTCAGGGGGCCCCCGAGGCTCCTGTCACGTCATTCTCAGGCCACGGCCAGTCTGCCATCTCTCTCCGCCTTCCAGAGTCACCTTGTGTTTGTTTTCTATGTAAAACCCAGGGTGGGGGTTGTACTTGGAAAGATAGGGAAGGTAGGAATGTTCCATCCTGGCAGAAGAAGTGTTGTACATATTTTTAAATAGTACGCCTTAATTTCAGAAACGCTTCCCTTCCTGATTAACTCTGTTTAGAAGCTCTTACTGAGGTTTAATCTGCAGGACCGAGTTCTGCCCTGAGTGCGGTAGAGTCCACGGTCCAGTGAAGTAACAGCAGAGTCTGTGCCGGTCAGACCAGAGGCGCCCCTGAGGTGGGGGTGGGGGTCAGATCAGCAGGGTTTCCTGTGTTTGTCAGAAAGAGAAAATTGCTGAGTAAACTGGTGTGCAGCCCACAGTAAGCTGCACCCCGGTTCTGGGGAGGTTACAGTGCGGCCAGAGTACACGTCCTGACCTGGAGCCGGCGTGGCAGTTCTGCGAGGAGGACGTGCAGAGCGGGGCGCGGTGGGCGTGCGTCACCGGCCCGGTGCCGTCTGCTGGCTGGCTGCGCTCAGGCTAGCGGGTGGACAGTGGTCAGCTCGCGGCGCAGGCTCTGCTGCTCCAAGAATGGTGACCAGGCTGTTAAGCCCCACTTCGTGGGTCTCTCTTCCTCGCAGGGACAGAGCTGCGTGCTTTGCTATTCAGAAAGGATTACAGGCGTCACGTAGCGACATTCAGGTATTTAAGCATAATGACATGGCGGACCTGGAGCGACTCCTGAAAGAACAAGAGATCGAAGATCAAAAGGTATGATTCTGTGGAAGAAAATTACACTGTTCTTTTGTGCTCTGTAACCAGCTAAATTATATATGAGATGGTAATTTGTCATGAAAACCTGCCCGTGGATCGCATTTGGATGTGAAGCGAGGACGTTCCTGCTTATTAAACGTACTTCGTGTTGGCGAGCGGGTCTGATTGTAATTGCCTCATCGTTGCTGTAATTATACCAGCAGAACCGGGGGGAGGCAATCCAGGCAGCTTTCTGAGAGAGAGAGAGAAGCCACACACACTTGGCCTTGGGGGTGGGGGGGCTCACTCTCCACTCTGCAGAAATAACACCAGAGCTCATCAGGGCGCAAGCAGGATGCATGTCATGAATTCAAAGCAGGTTTATTTATATCAGGATAAATCCGGTATCAGCCAGCGGGAAGAAACAGTGGCAGCAGATCCTCATTTATGAATTTATGAACAAAGTGACTCTCTCTCCCTCCCTCCACCTTCTCCCCAGAGCTCCGAGCAGCTGCCACCTGTGGGAGCCAACTCCCCCAGCACGACTTCCTCCCCTCTGCAGCCTGTCTACACCCCCTCTTCCCAGCGCCTGAGGGGTGGGTGGGGGGAGAACCGGCTCCGTGCTGTCCTGGTCGGAGAGGGCAGTGCGGCGGAAGTGTGCTCAGAGCATCCCTGGTGGAGTTCCCACTCACTCTCCCCCGACAGCCTGGGCGGAGGGGGTGGTGCTGTCTGTGGTTCCGTGCTAGGAACCACTGAGTGTTTCTGCCGTGGGTTCTGAAATGTCGCTGAGAGCCCAGCTCGGATATTTGAGTTTCTGATTGTCCATTAAAAGCTTAGAGGCGAGAAACGTCTGAGTAGAAAGACGGTGCCCCCGCCCCCCACGGATCTGTGTAGTTTCCGCCCAGCACACCCGCAGCACCTGCAGACCCGCCAGGGAGCGCTTGCCGCCAGCAGGGGGCAGGAAGGCGCATGTCCTTACCGCTGCCTCACCCCCGGATGAGGGCGCGGTTGAGTTTTACTTGACCCAGTAGGAAGGAAGGGAAGAGTTTTATCTGCTTTTTGGTAGGTGTAGAGCAGGTGTGTCTGTTTAGGTTTTGATCATGGAAAATCGGAGGCACATTCAGAGGAGGCACAGTAATGCAGCTCCCTCCCCTCATCCCAGCTCTGTTTCCACCATCCTGATGATTCCGTATCACCGGAGCCTCCCCCGCCTCCCCACCATCACAGTCCTTTCTAGGCCTTTATTCATTTTGGGGAGAGCATGAGTGGGGGAAGGGCAAAGAAGGATGGAGACAGAATCTGAAGCAGCCTCCAGGCTCTGAGCTGTCAGCACAGAGTCCCATGTGGGGCTCGAACTCATGAAGCTTGATTATGACTTGGGCCAAAGTCAGACGCTTAACCGACTGAGCCCCCCAGGCCCCCCAGTTCTTTCTAGCTTAGGTGAGTTTCCTAGACATTGAAGTGAGCGGACTGTAGCCGTACACCTTGGCCAGTGAATGACCCGGTGTGAGGGCCCCCCTGTGACCTGAAACACGCCCATCTCCCCAGAAAGTTCCGTGGGGCCCCTCTTCTCAGTCATTCTCGGAGCATCCTCGGAGCGCATGTGCGTGTGCGCGTGCAGTCACCGAGCTCATGGTGTGAACTGAAAATCAGGAGCGAAGAGAGCACTGTTCTTCGTCTCAGAATAACAGGGTCTGAGGCCTTGGGCTTGAAAGTCCCCCGGACTCTGTTTACTTTGAATAAATCTTGTCAGGTGGCCGTGCTCGGGAGCCCCTGACAGACCCTGTGTCTGGAGTTACTGAGGTTTAAAACGTCTTTTTGTTCTCTGTTAAAGAACCCTCGGAAGGCTCGGGTCACACGGCGTTTCATCGTGGTGGAAGGCCTGTACATGAACACGGGGACGATCTGTCCCCTCCCGGAGCTGGTGAGCGGCCCCTCTGCCCCGGGTGTTAGCGCGCGACCCTCGGACGGCCATGCCTTGTGTTTCCGAGCCCTCGTGGTGCCTCACGCCTGCATCGCTCTGCCCAGCAGGCCTCGTGAGCACCCTCGGACCGCAGGGGGGGCGCGTTAACGTCACGCGCCAGCCCCCGTCTTTAAAGGGGAGTCGAGACCCCGCGTTTTAAAACCACTTTATTGAGGTGTGATTGACATGCTAATAAAATACATTTACTGTCAGCCTGCAGTTTGGTGAGATCTGGCAGGTTTATACGCCCTCCCCACTGCCGCAGCAGTCAAGTGACAGAACATTCCATCTCTCCGGAAGGTCCGGTCATGTGCCTTGGGAGTCAGAGCCTCCAGCGCTGGCCCCACCTACCATTGATCTGCTCTCTGCTCCTGTAGTTTTGACTTCGGTGGGATTTCCTACAAATGAAATCATACAGTATGTGTTTTGTAAAAACCTTGCATTTTGTTTTTATTTAATGTTTATTTTTGAGAGAGAGAGAGAGAGAGACAGAACATGAGCAGGGAAGGGGCAGAGAGAGGGAGACACAGAATCGGAAGCAGGTTCCAGGCTGTGAGCTGTCAGCACAGAGCCCAATGTGGGGCTCGAACCCACAAACCTCGAGATCATGACCTGAGCTGAGGTCACACGCTCAACCGACTGAGCCCCCAGGCGCCCCACTCCCTGTGTTTTGACGGCTGTCCAGTTTGTAGCGCATCAGCACCCATTCCTTGTGAATGCCAAGTACCAGCCCGCCGTGTGGCCGTGCTGCGTTCTGTGTGTCTGTTGCTGGAGGTTCAGGGTGTTTCCGCTCTTTGGCTCTTGTGATGAGTGCTGTTATGAACACTTGTGTACGGGGCTTTATTTGAATCCCTGTCCTCAGGTCTTTTGTGTACGTTCCTGGCTGTGGCGTTGCTGGCTCGGCGGTAACTCTGTGTGCACCTTACCGAGGAACCGCTGCGCCGTCCACCCTGGTGGCTGCAGCATTTCACGTCCCCGCCAGCGGGGGGAGGGCTCCAATGCCTGCATACCCGCCCCAGTTCGCATTTGGTTTTTCGGTTTTGCCATCCTAGTAGGTGTGGAGTACATGGTGTTGATTTGCATTTCCCAAAAGATTGATGATGCTGAGCCTCTTTTCTTGTGTTTATTGGCCATTTGTATATCTTTGCAGAAATTTTTTGCTCAATTTTATTATTTTTAATTTTTTAAAATAATTTTTGAAATTGTTTTAATGTTTATTTTTGAGAGAGAGAGCAGAGGAGGGTCAGAGAGAGGGGAAGACACAGAATCTGAAGCAGCCTCCAGACTCCAAGCTGTTAGCCCAGAGCCTGAAGGGAGGCTCGAACTCACAACCTGCAAGATCATGACCTGAGCTGGAGTTGGACACTTAACTGACTGAGCCATGCAGGCACCCCTCATTTTATTTATTTTTGAGAAAGAGAGACGGACAGAGTGTGAGCATAGAGAGAGGGAACAGAATCTGAAACAGGCTCCAGGCTCTGAGCGATTAGCACAGAACCTGCTCAGGCTCAAACTCACGAGCCATGAGATCGTGACCATTTCTGGACCCTCGGGGCTCTTCCCACTTGTCTGTGTGTTTATCCTTATGCTGCTGCCACGCTGTCCCAGTTACTGTAGCTTTATGGCAAATCTTGAAGTCAAGACATGAGTTCTCCAGTTTCCTTCTTTTGTAAGATCGTTATGGTTATTTGAGGTCCCTGGAGATTCCATTTGAAGTTTAGGATCAACTTTTCCATTTCTGTAAAAAAAAAAAATTCCATTGAGATTTTGATAAAGAGGTTTGCTAGAGATTGAGATTTTAATATTGAATCAGGATTAAATTGTGTCTGTAGATTGCATTGAATCTGTAAATTGCTGTGGAAAGGATTTCCATCTTACTAAGTCTTCGAATCTATGAGCACTGGAGTATTTTCATTTATTTAGATCTTTTTTAATTTCTTTCTGCCATTTTTTGTGGTTTTCACTGTACAGGTCTTACATCTCTTTGGTTAAATTTATTCCTAAGTATTTTATTGTTTTTGCTGCTATTATAAATGGGATGTGGGAGGGGCTCTTGGCTGATAGTTTGTAGAAATACACCTGATTTTGTGTTTTGATCTTATATCATGGAACTTTTGCTGAACTTACTAGCTCGAATAGTATTTTTGTGGGTCTTATTCTGTATGTAAACTCCTGTAATCTGGGAGTGGAGGTGGTTCTGCTTCTTCCTTTCCAATTTGGACGTCTTGTCTTTCTTGTTCTTGCCTGATTGCTCTGGCTAGACCCCCCTGCACCGTGTGACTAGGAGGTGAGGGGGGAGGTTCTCAGGCTGCTGCCACCGAGAACGGGATCAGCCGTGGGTTTTCCATAAATGCCCTTTCTCGGTTGAGGACATTCCCTCCTCGCCCTGATTTGTTGAGTGTTTGCACCGAGAGACTTGGGTTTTGTCAGATGCTTTCTCTGAATCAGGTGATGAGTTGACCATGTGGTTTTCCATCACCCTGTGTAGTATAGTTGATTTTCCTGAGCTGAACCACTCTGGAATTCAGCCATTGAAATTTGAATCTGTGAGCCCATCAATTGAATGAGGATTCAGAATAAGGATTACATATCTTGCTTTTAAAGTGTTTTTCACTGTTTCTTGAAGAAATCTAGATGCATTCTAAATATCAGTAAAAGAGACGTCTTGGTCTCCTCTCCTTGTTTCTGTGGGTGTCACAGACTGATAGAATACTATGGGGGAGATAGTGGGCCAGAAGATTCCAGAATTGCATATTTAGGGCTATGATAATAAAGTGGTACCGATGGAAGACACACAGCCAAGCCATGAAACAAAATACAAAGCATAAGGAGCAGGTCAAGTGTATATTAGCAGGAAAGATGTAAAGACTACAGGATCATAATTCCGGGATTCCTGTTTGGCGTCACTGACTTGTCTGTGTGCCAGTACTGGCATAATATTCTTAAAGATGTTCTAAAACATGATTTCTTAAAAACGTTTACTTATGTTTGAGAGAGAGAGAGCATAAGCAGGGGAGAGGCAGAGAGAAAGAGAGACACAGAATCCAGAGCAGGCTCCAGGCTCTGAGCTGTCGGCACAGAGCCTGATGAGGGCTTGAACCCACAAACCATGAAATCATGACCTGAGGTGAAGTCAGATGCTCAACTGACTGAGCCACTCAGGTCCCCCCTGAAATGTGATTTTTAGAAATTATTTCATTCATATAATACCTCATACATATTAATAGATGGGAAACATTGTTGCCAAGATATAGTTCTCCCCAAATTAGCTTCTTCATTGTAAATAAAAATCCATCTAAATTTAGTGGTTGATAATCACTGTATTTTAAATCAGTTGTGAACTGATCCCATTCATATCATTTAGAAGCCAATCAATTAAACATTTGGGGGAGATGCCTGGGTGGCTCAGTCAGTCGGCTCAGTTGGTTGAGTGTCCTACTTTAGCTCAGGTCATGATGACACAGTCCATGAGTTCCCGCCCCACCTCAGACTCTGCTGTCAGCACAGCGCCCACTTCAGGTCCTCTGTCCCCTTCTCTCTGCCCCTTCCCGCTCGGGCTGCCTTTCTCTCAAAATTAAATTACAAAGAAAAAACTGTATACAAACATGCATATGTTCAGCTCCCCAACATGTACACGAAAAAGTAACATGAAGATAAGGATACATCTAAACCTCTGACGGGAAAGGACTGACTGATAAGCCTGAAAGCAAAGAGGGAAAACAGATTGAAAAGCATATTAATGAAAAATTTTTCTGAATTCAAAAGCCAATGCCATGAATTCAAATTAAAGCATAGTGCCACCGAGGGAAGAATATGTCCATTTCCTCAGGAGTTTTACATGTAATCGGAGCGGTGTTGACAGGTTACACATCTGCATTCATGATCTCCTATTTCCATTTTTTAAAATTGGCATGAGGCTGTCTGCATTACTGACTTACATTTAGAGCATCTAAAGTACAGTCCCTCGGGGCGCCTGGGTGGCTCAGTTGGTTAAGCCTCAACTTTGGCTCAGGTCATGATCTCATGGTTCGTGGGTTCGAGCCCCATGTAGGGCTCCGTGCTGACAGCTCAGAGCCTGGAGCTGCTGCGGATTCTGTGTCTCCCTCTCTCTCTGCCCCTCCCCCACTCATGCTGGGTGTGTCTCTCTCTCTCTCTCTCAAAAATAAACAGTATAATAATAATTTTTTAATAAATAACTAAAATACAGTCTTCACCATCCTGGCATATTTGACCCTTGAACAATGCAGACCCCCCTCCCCCATGCGGGTGAAAATCCACATACCTTTTGATTCCCCAAAAACTTAATTCCCAGCTGGAAGCCTTACCCATAACATAAACAGTTGAATAACACATGCTTTGTATGTTATACGCATTATTTAGTGTATCCTTAAGATGAGCTAGAGAAAAGAAAAATCAAGAAAATCATAAGGAAGAGAAAGTTCATTTACAGGGCTGGACGGAATTTCTGGCAAGCACGCCGCGTCTGAGCAGACCTGCCACGGGCAGCTGTCGTCCTGAGAAGTGTGCCCGGTGGCCGTGTTGGAAACGGGCCGAGGGACTGGGCTGCCGACCCCAGGACTGTGGCTCCTGGGCACGTACGGCCCGCATTCCGCCAGCGTCTGGTCAAGGCGTCTTGCCCAGTCGCTCAGTACATAACCTTGTTGTGTGTGTTTTCTGTTTAAAGACGCCTTTATTCAATATGTACGGGTGAGTCCTTCACGTTGAGCTCAGGGCCACCAGCGCTGTGACTCACGCCTGGAAGAGGCTTGTCTGACACACGTGTTTCCTCCGGGAGTCATGTCCCAGCCTTCTGGCGCCTCCCATCGTGGACCGCCCGTCAGCACTGTGCTCGGGCCGTCCTAGCCCAGGTCACGGGCGAAAGGCACGAGGTACAAAAAACACGGCCGTAAATAGACCCTGCAGAGGACCCGTGTTCCCAGCATGAGCGAAAGCAGGAGTCGGACGCAGCTGGGGACGCAGCCCAGGCAGCTCCGCTCATGTCGCTCCACGCTCCGCCGTGTGCGGACTCGGGGTCTCGGGGCCCGTCCGGCATGACCCGCCCGTGTTGGGGATCAGACGTGCTCTCTCCTGGTGTGACTTTGTTCTCCCGGCGTCTTCTGGACGGTGCCAGTCACCAGCATGGTAACGTTGTGTTTTACTCACCACGCAGGTCAAGTTAAAGTACAAATACAAAGCAAGAATCTTCCTGGAGGAAAGCCTGTCGTTCGGAGTCCTGGGAGAGCACGGCCGAGGCGTCACTGAACATTTCGGGATCAGTGTAAGTGCTCCTTCTCCGGGACACATGCGGCTCCATCCTGCCGCCACGTCCCGCGGGCCCGAGGCAGAGCTCCCCGTCAGCGTGCAGGGCCTGCCGCCCGGCTCTGTCCCTTCACCAGGCCCCCGGGGGACCGGCTCAGCCAGACCAGGGCCGACTGCCCTCAGAGCCTGTGAGCTCAGTGGCGCCTCCTAGAAATGTGCTCTGTTTACTGGGTAGCATTTGATCTTGGCTTTCCATGTCTCTTCTCTAGAAACAGATAAACTTGCCTTTGTGTTTCTCTTAAAATCAGTAAGAACTCCCTAAAGTAGTCCCTTAGAAAACACAGTCAGTGAGAGGGTGTTCTCTCTGCTGTTTACAAGTCTGTGTTCTCTGTGGGTTCTGGGTCTGGGAGTTAGACAGCCGTGACTTCTCTGTGGAGACAGAGACGGGCAGAAACGCTGCTGGCAGGTCTCGCAAAGCCTTAGGTCCCAGACGGCTGGAGGGAGCTGGCCACGTGTTCTTTTGAAATGAGCCCCGCCAGCCCCGGTCTTATTGCCTGTGCCCCTGGAGCCTCAGGGCGGAGCAGGGCCGGCCTGTCCCCTGTCCACAGAGCCGGTCTTCACCTACCCCTGTGTGCCTGAGCTAGGGGCGCTTCTCTGCAGATCTGCACAGAAGCTTTCCGACCTCTGCCACAAAGCTGAACTAAGGAGCACGAGGTCTCTGAGACTCCGCGGCTCGCTGCCGATACGACGCGGAGCGAGCGTCACACCAGTCACAGTGACAGGCATTCCTTCCCGAAGGCAGAGGGCGTTCCTACGTCAGTGCGCTGCGGGAAAGCGCAGAATACGCGGACCTCATTTGGACCCTGATTCCAGCAAATACTGCAGAAAACAAGCTTTGTGAGACAGGTGTTAGGACACGGAACATTTGACGATACTAAGAAGTTTTTCATTTTTAGGTGTGATAATGGTTTCATGGTTATGGTTTTGAAAGGGCCCATAGAAACGCACACTGCACTGTTTATAGATGAAGCGCTAAGAAGTTTGGGGATTTGCTCTAAAGAAATGATGAGGGCAGAAGGAGGCTGTACTCGGAAGATTGTCCCAGGAGCTGGTGATTACTGGTTCTGGTGATGAGAATGGTTTTTTCTGTTCGCTCTACTTTTGCGTGTTTGAGGTTTTTCATAATAAAAGGGTTTTTTAAAAAGTAAGAGCTCGTGGGTTTCCTTGTTGGGTCTGTGGACCACTTAGAAACCCCCAGGTGGGATCGGACCGGCCGTCATCACGGCATCCGTGAGCGACCTTGAATGGCTGCTGTGTGCCCAGGTGCCCTTGGTGCTGGGGCTGGAGCAGGAGGAGTGGGGCGGGGAGCACGGGGTTCCGGAAACAGTGATGATGCAGAAGCCCCCGTGGCGCTGGAGTTCGTCCGCCCCCCATTCGGGGGGCTCAGCGAGGCCAAGAATCCGTTGCCATGATGTTCGGAGAAATCGCCTTTTCATTTTTGAAAAGGTGAAGGGTAACGTGAGTGTAGGGATGAAGTGTCCAAAACCCTGATAGATCTGTTTGTACTGTTCTCAAGCGCCTTCTGGGGGCCAGGCCAGCTGGACCCTGGTTTGAGCAGGGAAGCGGTCTTACTGCGCACCCCAGGATGTTTGTGGTCCTGGGCAGCGCTGGGTTTCGTCCTGCGACTTCTGTCCGCCCTTCCTCTGAGGGTCACTTGCCGAAACACCCTTTCAGGGGCACGCTCGGAACATCCGCCCGTAACCGAGGGTTTTGTTCAGCGTGTCCCTTGTTGGCACGGAGGTGGTTTGTTCGAACCGAGACGCTGACGAGATCAGTGCCGCAGTTTCATCTGCAGGCTTGACGTCGTCGGTCTTTGTTTCTTTGAACGGAGGAACAGCTCCCACTGTCTTGCTGTTTTGGCAGATTGATGACATTGACCTTATCAGTGCCAACATGGAGAACTCCCTCGCTTCCATCGGAGGCTTCTGCTGCGGCAGATCTTTTGTGATCGACCATCAGGTGAGTTCCCTGTGAAACCAAGCCACCCTCGCTGTGCGAAGGACTTGTGAGCTGTAACTTCCGGTCACACAGCTCCATTCTGACCTGGTTCATCACAGTTTTTATTTAAAAGTCTACTTGTCTGTAGAATCACTCTCCATGTTTATACTTAGAAAGTATCTTCCTTCTAAAAAAAAAAGTCTTATTTTTGTCATGTGTCTGATTTCTGTACGTGCGTGGATCTTCCCACCTTACTGTTCGTACCCTCCGTCGTCCGGTCCTTCAGATTTGGTGCCTGTAGATGTTTTAGCCAAAAAAAAAAAAAGAAGCGTCTTCATGTGTTTACCTTGTTTGTTTCTCCTCAGCGACTCTCCGGCCAGGGGTACTGCTTCTCCGCCTCGCTGCCCCCGATGCTGGCCGCCGCCGCCATCGAGGCTCTCAACATCATGGAGGAGAACCCAGGTACGGTCCCGCGCCCGACGCCAGCCTTCACGGCCCGCGGCAGCCAGGCTGCCCTGCTTTCAGAGGGGTTCGCTGGAGGGGAGTGTTCGCAGCCGGACCCGAGCCTCCGAGCGCTGCTGCCCCGCGTGCGTGGGGAGGAGTGAGCGCCGGCCCGGGGTCGTTCTGGAGTGGGCTGCAGGGTGCTGCGGGCGCTCCTACGTAGAATTTACCGCTTACCCCGCTTTTCCTTCAGCCTTTGACTGGTTGCTTGGTGCTAAAGCCACACCCGGTTCCTGATTAGGCCACGTTGGTTAAATTTCAGACATGGCCTTAGGTTGGGATAGCGCCTCCTCACAAAGCCTACAGTAGAAATGGAAAAGCAGGCCTTCACCTGGTATTTCTCAGTTTAGGTTCTTTAAGTCTCTCCATGTTTAACACTGGTTTCAGTTCCGAGACTCGGGAAACATGAGTGTTTCTGCACGCACACTGATGTGTGGTCGGTGGGGCGGGTGCACATTTTAAGTTGATGAGCTGGAACTTTAAAAATCTTTAAAAATATTCTTAGATGAGTAGCATCAGATCTTCCAAACATCCTACCAAGTGTATTTTTTTTCATGCAGCTATTTTTTCAGTGTTGAAGGAGAAGTGCAAACGAATTCATGAAGCGTTGCAAGGGTGAGTTTAATGTATTTCCAGTGAACTTGAGTCTGTCTGGGCCGTGTTTGAACAATAGTGAAAATGTGTGAATGTCGCCTCTTTGGTTTAGACTGTATTTAATGGGCTTCCATCAGCTTGACTCGCGGCTAAGAAATGAGAAACGCATTTCATTCACATTTGTCGGTGGGCTTGAAACCAGAGCATCATTTTGTCGTTGTTTTGTTTTGTTTTTTACTTTGAGAGAGAGCATGCATGAGCAGGGGGAGGGGCAGAGAGAAAGAGGAGAGAGAATCCCCAGCAGGCTCCATGCTTAGCTGCAAAGCCCGATGTGGGGTTTGATCTCAAAACCATGAGATCATGACCTGGACCGGAATCAAGAGTCGGACGTGAAACTGAGCCACCCAGGTGCCCTGTCTTGTCACTGCGTTAATGAACCATGACTTTGTTTTTCTAAAAAGGATACAAGCTGATTAATGTGACAGCGGTACATAAGGTACAGAGATGAAGATAGCCACCCGACATGCTCCCCCCAGTAACAAGTCCGGTAAACGTGGCACAGTCTCTCCAGGTCCAGACAGATTCGTGGGATCATTATGTCAAGTTAGGTGACAGCGGGTTCATGTCCTCTTTACCTTTTAGAAAATTATTACATTACTTAGTATTATTTTAAGTCCATGTAAGAAAAAAGTGAAATCGAAATGAGCCGTGTAAGTGTTTGCTTCTGTTTGTTTTAAGGTTCCTCTGGCATTAAGAAAAACTCAGGTGGGTGACACCTTCAGGCAGATTCCTGGTCTCACAGAAAACGACCTCAGTTGCCTGGGTATTTCCTTTTGTCTTTCCTAAGGTGGAGACTTGTCTTCTCAGGCCGGAAAGTCCTACCCGTTGCCAGATGTGGGAGCTAGAAGCTCCCCTAAAAGGAGAGGACGGTGAATAAACGAGCAGAACCCAGCTGTTCCAGATGAAGTAGAGGCAGAAGTCACCGTAGTTCTGGGTGTGTCTACACCACAGTAGCCACAGTTGTTGCATGACTGCTGGTCGGGAGACATCTGTGCTGGTTTTATGAACCAGCACAACTGGCTTATGAAATGTTAATGTGCCAGCGCAGCATGGCATGCCGGAGCCGCGGCAGGATCAGAGCACCCGCCTCAGGTGCCTCTGTTCTGCCGGCGGGGTGACTGTGCTCATCTTGTAATCCCAGCCGTCCTCCCCTGCCCAGCCCGCCGGCCCTCTCCCTCCAAAGCCCCCAAGCCCCTGTCTATACCACGCCCGGTGTTGGCAGACAGCCTGGCCTCGGGCTGCTGCTTGGACGGCCACATCCTCCCTCCCAGACCTGCACACAGGCATCCACACCGCGCCTCCCCGGTGTTACAGCCAGGGGTGGCCTCCTGCCTTCACAGTTCTCCCTCCGTGAGGACCCAGCGCCGTGGCCGTCCGCTCTCTGCTGCCACCCTTTCTGGAGTGATCGGTTAGCATTCGTGTCCACTCCGTCCTCTCTCCCTGAACCGCCCGGGTCCCCAGAGCCCGCCTTCCCTTCTGGCTGGGGGCCAGTCTTCTCTGGAGCCTGTACTTCGTCCTTGTGCCCTGATCCCCGGCAGTCTCTCCAAGCTCTTGCTCTAGACATTCATTTCATTCTGGTGAAGTCCTGTTATCTGCAGTAATTATTCTCTCTTCCTCCCTAATGCTTAAGCATCTTAGTTCTTTTTCTTCTTTTATTGCGTTGCTCTAGGTTGCTAGCACACTGTTGACACCCTTTGTAAGAGTAGTAGACGCCTTCTGTCGTCCCTGGGATACAAGTGTCCTCACCAAGTAGGAAACATCAGGGCGCCTGGGCAGCTCGGTTGGTTGAGTGTTCAACTCGTGATTTCAGCTCAGCTCACGATCTCACGGTTCATGCGATCGAGCCCTGCGTGGAGCTCTGGGCTGACAGGCAGCAGCCTGCTTGGGACCCTGTCCCTCCCTCTCTGCCCCTCTCCCACTTGGGTGCACACTCTCTCTCAGATTTTGTTTTTAAATATGAAACGTCATCCTATATAGGTATTTGTAGGTGGTGTGTATCTAGATTTGGAGACTTTTTAAAACAGTCATAGGTGTGTCCCCTGCTGAGTCACAGTGTTGGAATGGCCTCCTGTTAAAGCTCGCTCGTGCCTGGAGGAAAGCCCCGCTTGGTTACCCCGTCGTCTCCTGTGCGGTGCCGCAGCCTGCGTTAGCGCGAGGTCCTCGTAGGACACCTTACGTCTAGGGAACGGAGGCCCAAGTTCCTGGGCCTGGTTGGTGGCTTGGAAGGCGGCGAGGTTAGCTTCTGGCGCCTCCCGTGACCCTGGGCACACAGTCGTCACTCAGGAGAGCTGGTCGCGTCCTCAGCGTGCCTAAGGGACACGTGTACTAGGACGTGCTTCTCATACTCAGTATGTTGTGCGCGAAAAGCAGCTCTTTCTGTGGGAACCTGGGTAAATGAAGGCAGTTTAAAATATGTAGCTCAATTTCACGTAGTCACGTGCCCCCATTTATAGTCTAGAGGTGGGTCAAATCAAACAATTATTATTACAGGATAAACACGGACTTCAGATGAACCTGACGTGTGGTTCTCATGGTCTCTGTAATCATCGTTTGAAAATACAGGATTTCACCCCTGCAGAAATCTCTTCCTCCCTGAGAGGCTGCAGGTGCCTGTGCTATTAATCCTAAGAAAGAGGAAAATAGTCATAATCCAAGTAAAAGTTAACAGTAAACATGCATATGAAAAAGGAACTTTATAATCTGAACATATTACCAGTGATCAAAATGCAGTGTCTTTAATGTCAGAAATCGCCTCTGCATTTATGAGAGACAAGACACAAGACTGAGATAATGAGCAAGGAGACATCCGCAGCCTTAGAAAGTAGTTGTGAAGGAAGCCGAGTAATAGGAGATGCGTGTGGACGCCTCCCTAAAGGAGCGATGTGGGAGGGAGGCCCCCGGAGGTGGTCCTGGGGCAGGGGCCCGGCGTGCTGGCCGCAGTGGACGACGGGAGCAGGGCAGGGCAGGGGAGGGGAGGGCCTGAGGGCCGGGCCCCGGGGCCGGCAGAGCGGGGCAGGCAGGGAGGCGAGAGCAGGGCCCGCAGGCCTCCGGGTGGAAGCCTGGGGATGACTCTGTTCTCCGTGCCGTGTGAGCCGGACGCGGCCGCCAGGACAGGGAGCCACACTCGCAGTGGCCCCGCCAGGGCGTCCGCTCCAGCGAGCGCTGTCGGGAGCACGGATCCCCGCTGTCCCTGTGGGGTTGGAGCCCCACCGCGTGATGCCCCCTGGGAAGCCCCACGGTCCTGCTCCGCTCGCTAGTGCAGACTTGGTAGGTATCTCTCTGCGAGATGCCGTCGCACCAGGAAAGGACTCACGCTGCGTGTGTGTTTCCTTTCAGCATTTCGGGGTTGAAAGTAGTGGGGGAGCCCTTTTCCCCCGCGCTCCACCTCCAGCTGCAGGAGAGCACGGGCTCCCGGGAAGACGACGTTAAGCTGCTTCAGGAGATCGTGGACCACGTGAGTGTGCGGCTGTCCCTGAGCCCGGGCAGCGTCTGTCACGTCCCGCTGCAGGGGAGGTCTCCTTGCCCCTGGAGACAGCCCCCTCGTGGAGTGGTTCCGGTCCCCGGGCCTTCCCGACACGCCCCTGCCGACGGGCCACGCTGTACCCGCCCGGTCAGACTCGGCTCCCGTGAAGTTGTGTTCTGTGTCTTTCACTCTAACCAGTCAGCCTCCAGAAAACCCGTCCGTGCAGCGTTGTCAGAGCCAGGCTGTCATGCCTGCGGGTGGGGAGGACAGCGGGAGTGCTGGTCACACACGGCCCTGGACAGCTGTCTGGGCTGAGCCCCCGGCATGGCCGAGTCTGGAGCCAGAAAGTAAGGAGGCCGCCTCTTCACCAGGTCTCCCTGGAGGTTGATTTAAATATCCGTGTCTCCTGAAAGTGATTGTACTCCCCACTGTAACTTCGTTACTAACTGAGAAATGCCCCCCTGGGGTAGCCGGCTTGCCCTTTCCCTGGAGCCCCCCCTGCCGCGCCCCCCCATGCCGCTCACCTGACAGACGGAGGAAGGGCCTGGCCCCGGCCAGCGCACGTACTCTCCAGTACGGCTTGCGTGCATCTGGGAATAGTCAGCCTGCCTTCCGCCGCCTCGCCCTGCTTGTCCTGGCGGTCCCGTCCAGGGGCTCTGCTCCAAGGTTGCCGGGCCTCAGGATGACAGCTTTCATCTGTGGTGTCCCTTTGCCTGACCGTGGTCAGGCCTCTCCGTAGTCGTGCGTCTGGGCAGCACGGACACTGGGGCTGAGGCCAGTCGGCCTCACTGCCTGCCATAGCCGTCCTCCCCGGTGCCGTGTGAACCTGCCTCCAGGAAGGGCGGATCGTGGGAGCTTCGTGCGGTTTGTGGCCTTCTGGAGTCCGTCAGCTTATAAAACAGAACCAGACCCAGAATCCGCGATCCCCAACCGAGGAAACGAGGGAGGTGATGGGCAGTCAGGCTGAGTCCCTCCGCTTTCCCAGTGCGCGGTCGGCAGGGTGCAGCCCTGCGGACGCCGCAAAGACTGACTCTTTCAAGGGAACAAACATCCACCAGCGCCTCTTACCACGTGGGCATTTTTCCGGGAACGTCACATGCGCTATACGGCGGAAAAGAGAGTACAGCATCCTCGTGGCTCGGGCTCCTGCAGACGGGCTGCCGCGCCGTGTAAACCGAGTGCAGGCCGAGCCCCGTGGGGCGGCCGAGCCTGTGCTCCGCGCCGCGTGCCCACTGGGGCGACGGAGCAGCCGCGGAGCCCCGAGCCCCATCGCGGGCCCCGACCCCCATGGTTCCACAGGCACTCCTGCTGTGGGGCCCTGTCCTCTGCCCTGCAGACGCCGCAGCGGTGGGGCCGCCGCCTCCCCGACTCAGAGGCCCCGCAGGCGGCAGGCCGCAGAAGGAGGGCTCGTCCCGGGGCAGAGGAGAAGGCTGCCGTCCGCGTGACTCCGGTGATGCCTGCGGCGTCCGGGACCGGGTTTTGCCCAGTTCTGACGAGACACTGTTTTCACACTGTTTTCTCAAGCAGCAGCGGTTTGTGATGTTTCTCAGCCAGGCCTGAATCGGAGCCAGTGCCCATGTTCTCAGTAGGAGCTCACTCCTCCAAGTTCACTGGAGACGGAGCTTCGGTAACGCCGTCCGCGCTGCCAGCGCCCTTCCCCTTCCTCCAGAGGGAGACCCGCCGGCAGCAGTCAGGGTGCCTGTCTTTGGGCAGACCCCTCGCAGCCCAGCCCCGGGAGCAACTGTGCCTATCTTTACACCACCCCCTGCTCTGATTTTTTTTCTTATTTTTTTTAAATGCTTATTTTTGAGAGAGAGAGAGAATGAGTGAGCGAGCAAGCAGGGGAGAGGCAGAGAGAGAGGGAGACACAGAATCCGAAGAAGATTCCATCCAGGCTCTGAGCTGCCAGCACAGAGCCTGATGTAGGGCTCGAACCCACGAAGACGAGATCATGACCTGACCCAAAGTCAGACAGACACTTAACCGACTAAGCCACCCAGGGCCCCTTTCTTGTTTTCTAAATATGATTTGCATACCAAGACCTTCACGCTTTTAGAATATAGGGTTGAATGTGCTTTCGTGTTCTCACAAGGTTGTGCCCCCTCCTCACTCCAAAACATCTTCATCACCCAGAAAGAAAGCCTGGTAAACCGTTACTTCGATCTGATTTTTATACTTGGTTTTATGGAGAACATTTTAACTTTTTAAAAATATCGACAAGCAGTTAACGTATGGAAAAGCTGTGCAAAAAGCAGTGGCACCAGGCTCTCTGAAGCCTGGCGGTGCCGGGTCGAAGGTGCCCACGGCCGGCAGGCGTCGCTGGCACTGGAAGCCTGAGCGGTTTGGGTCTGGCGCCGTCCTCCTGGTGTTACCTCCGGGCGCGGCTGTGGGGAGTTTGCAGGGCTTTGCTGTAGTTTCTCGGGTCCTCGCTCTGCTTTCTTGGCAACGGAAGCCCAGAGCCCTCTGTGGCTATTTGCATTTAAAGAGAGGAAAATGGAAAGTTCCGTCTCTCGGGGGCGCCTGCCAGCCCCACGGCTCAGGCTGCTCGCTGGGCCTTCCGGAGCGGACGCCCCGGCAGCAGGTCTGGGTGGCGGCGGTGTGGGGCCGCTCGGGGAGGCTGTGGCGTTCTGTATCGTCGCGGTTGTAACTGGACAGATGAACTAACACTGCGGCTAAGGGAGGCCTTTCAGAGCACCTCCCGCTGTGACGGCCAGCTCGCAAACCTGTCCTTCTCTCCACGCAGTGCATGCAGAGGAGCATCGCATTAACCCAGGCGCGCTACCTGGAGAAAGAGGAGAAGTGCCCCCCGCCCCCGAGGTAGGTGGGCCTTCAGATGTCCCTTGACTTGTGTTTTTCCTGCTTGAGAAACTCCCTGTGTTCTGTTCTGAGAAGTGTCTGAAAAACCGTCACAAGACAAGGAAGTGTGTCACTAAAACATAGTTCTTCCTGTTCTCTGTTCTTAAACTAGCCATTTGCAGGTTTTACCCATAAAGCCCCCAGGACTCGCTGCACCCTCCCAGGTGACTCACAGAAGTCAACCCAGGCCTGGCCGGGGCAACCCAAGTGCTGATGAGCAGATGGGTGTCTGCCCCGCCTCTGAGGCGACGGCTCCGCCAGCCACTTCCACCCGGAGGACCATCCTGTGGTCCGCCACTGCCTGGAACGCCATGTCCCAGAGCACCCGGGGAAGAGAAGGCAGCAGGGGGAACATCGAGGCTCAAGAAGCCCTGCAGGGGAGGAGGGCACCGTGACTCTTGAGTTAACATTGGTGCTCCTTCAGTAGCACTTAAATACAATCGAGGAGCTAGACCCCCAGAGCAGGAAGTGTCAGGATCGTAATATGAGGCCCATGAGGTCACAGGAGGAGGGCATGATTCATTCTGGCCTGGACTTCCGAGAGCAGGTGATACATAAGCCAAGCCCAGATCGAGTATGTCAGACAGACTTGTCCACACCACCGTCCGGCACGGTGTGCAGTGGTGTGGACACCCTCAGGTGCATCTGGGAAGCCAGAGCACAGGCTTGAGGGAGACCCAGGAGACGACCCTGGAGGGCACAGGGACCTGGGAGGCTGGAGCTCCGGCGCTGGGCACGCGTGGCGGGCCAGACCACGCGCAGCAGCTCCTGACGGCCCACGGGCCTGCCCTTTGCTCACTGCACCCAGGTAGAGGGGAGAGGTGCTGTTTCAGGAGAACGGGGCCCTGCTTGCTGGGTTCCCTCCTCTCCCTGCCCAGCACAGTGCAGCTCGGGAAGCGTGTCCACTGGACCATCCGGGATGTGTGTGGGGTGCAGGGAGGGGTTGGAAAGAAGAGCTAGAACTGCCCTGCTGAGTGGAGAGTTTTGTCTTCAATTTCCTGGGACTTAGAAACATCTGCCTTGCCTTCTGCATGACTCACTGAGTTGTAAATATGGCGTGAGCACATAAGCACTCCTTACTTGAGAAGCGTTGATTCCCGCGTCGGGCCCAGTGCCGCTCAGGCAGGGCTCCCGGCACCCAGAGCCCCCCCACCAGGTTGCAGTCGGGCCCAAGGTGGCAGACATCCGTAAATGGCCAGTCAGGGCCCAGGCTGGCGGGATGGAGGGCCCCCGGCACAGTCACTCAACTCCGCCCTGCAGCGAGGAAGCGGCCGTAGGCGGGGGCCCGCTGGTGCGCGAGGTCGTGTGCTGGTAGAACTTAACCTACAGAAACAGGTGCTGTCGCCTCCTTTGACGGTTTTCTGTGTCCTCGTTTCTCAGCATCAGGGTCGTGGTCACCGTGGAGCAAACAGATGAAGAACTGGAGAGAGCTGCCCGCATGATCAAGGAGGCGGCCCAGGCCGTGCTGCTGTAGGGGCCCCAGGGCGGGGGGCGGCCGCCACGCGGCCCTCACGAGCCCCCGCCTCGCCGCCCAGCGACCTGGGAGGGGCCCGCAGGTGCCTGGCGGTGGGCATGGACTCGACGCAGGGCCACGAGAAGGACGCTGGTTATTCACACACACACACACACACACACCCCTAAAAACCCAGGAACTGATTTTTTTAAGAAAACTAATGATAGCAAATAACTGGTATTTAAATTGTGCGGTTTAGTACTATTTAAATGTTTTATTATACTAGTATTTTGTATTCTTTTGTTGTTGCCATTTAAAAACGGAGCTTCGGTTTGTCTTTCCTTCCCTGCTAGTAGCTGTGCGGGCGCCCCTAACGCGTCCTAGGAGAGCGCCTCGCCGTCTGGGACACAAACCACACTTGCAAGGATCTGACTCAGCCACGCCTCATTCAGTCTGCGTCCTGGGACGCCCCCTTTTTGTGCGATTGTGATAAACTTTTCGTTCCATTTGAATCCTGGGGTTTTTTTACACTAAATGTTGATGTTACTCCATTTCTAACAGCTGATCTTAGCATCCCTAACTAGAGAATGATAGTCATTATATTTCCTAAGTGAGCAATAATTTAAATCAAATGCTATTTTATTTTAATATAATTGACCTTTACATTTATTATGTGTTGACTTCTAATCTCTTTCAGGAGGAGGGTTACTGTGATGATCCCAGAATAGAAATCATGTCCTTGATATGTTAGACTATCTTGAATGTATTCCTTTTTTGTAGAGCAGGTTTGCCTAAGGACAGAGAACTACAGTCTTTTTCTAAGCTAAGGAAAATTATTTTTATTTTGAGCTTATGAATTCCAAATATCTAAAAATGTGAATGCACTAAAAATAAAGTTTTTAGGCTGTACTTGAGCTGTTCTCTCTCGTGCTGTGTGCCACAGGTAGTGTGGGTATTACACCGTTGTTTCTTCTCTTGGGAAAGGGAAAGGAGTAAAACTGTCAGGAGAAAAATAATGCCATTTTATAGTCTGTGTTCATATTAAATGGTCTTCAACATGTTTTTAAATAACATTTTTTAATGTTTAGTTTCTATTTCGCTTGAGGTATTTCGTACATATGTGCCTTGTGATCGCTGCTGCTTTAAAGGATACAGTACTGTCTTTGCGGATGGATCTTTTCGTTATATTTTTTAATGAAATAAACCTACATTCCTGATAATCAGTCTATATGCATGTGTAATGTGTTCAACAGAATGGTCTCTTGATTTTCATTTTTCTGCATCAGTAGGGTAGTAGTCTTTGTGTCTGTTTACAAAATATTAAGTACAGCGGCACCTGGATTGCTCAGTTAAGCATCCAACTTCAGCTCAGGTCATGATCGTACGGTTTGTGAGTTCGAGCCCCACATCGGGCTCTGTGCTGATAGCTCAGAGCCTGGAGCCTGTCTTCAGATTCTGTCTCCCTCTCTCTCTGCCCCTCCCCGACTCATATTCTGTCTGTCTCGGAAGAATAAATAAAAACATTAAAAGAAAAAATTTATTTTAAAAAAGGAAATATTAAGTACATTTCTTAGTGCCTTTCTTCAGTGTATGGCATCTGGAACTCCCTGGGTTCCTACTGATGGGAGCCTGGGCCTCTCTAACGACACTCGTGCGAGCTGTCCGGTGTTTTGTTTTGTTTTGTTTTAATAAAGAGGGTGTGAGTGGGGGAGGGGAGCAGAGGGAGAGAGCGCTGAGCAGGCCCCACGACCAGCCTGCAGCCGGTGCAGGACTCGGTCTCACGAGCCATCTTGACCTGAGCCAAACTCAAGAGTTGGACGCCCAGCTCACGGAGCCACCGAGGTGCCCCGGAGCTATCGTTTCTGTTGGCAGATGATGAGAGCAACTTTTCAGCTATTTTTATAGCATTTTGTAAGTCAGCATGTCAACATCCAGATGTTCATCGCTACTTTCTAAAAATGATATAAGTTCCTGGGAAAGACAGTGAAAATTAACACATGTCGTTTGACTTCAGCTCTTGAAATACATCAGCATTTTGAACGAAAAAACAAAACTAAAGTCTTTCTGTTAAAACTATACAATGACCAGCATCCAGATTCATGCACCACAAAAGAAACATATGCTAGGAACAATAAATTGGCATAAAACTGAGGCAGAATGCTGAGAGAAAACGCCGTGCAAATCTGAAGCAGGGCGCGCATTTCCCTGAGAAGCCGCGAGAAGGCTCAGGAACTCGCTGTCGGCAGCTGGGGCGAGCAGCATGGAAACTGTAACAATTGTAAGTGTAGATACTCCTCAAAACAGAGTCCTGAAATCCATGAAGCAAAACTGACGTAAATGGAAGAGTAACTTAACAGTAATAGTTGGACATTTGAAAAAGCTCACCCTCAATAGTCAACAACGAGAAAGGAGTCTATGTGAAGAAGGCCTGAACAGCACGGCCAACTGACTGGAGCAAACCTGTCTACGTTTGTAGAACGTTCTACTCGTAAATTCCAAAATACATCGTCTTTCTCAACTGCACATGAAACAGTCTTCAGGACAAGTCACATACTGGGCCGTAACACCAGTCTCCATAAATTTAAAGATTGAAATCATAAAAAATACGCTTTCTATCCATACGCATGCAGTTAACTTAGAGATCCACAATAGAAACTGGAAGAGCCCCAAATATCTAAATAACTCATGGATCAAAGGAGAATCACAAAGGAAACTTCTTAAATGTTCTGAACTGAATAAATATACACAGCAAGATTTATGTGACCCAGCTAAAGCAGTGGTTAGGGGAAATTTGTAGCTTTAAATGCCTGCATCAGAAAAAAAAAGTTTCCCATCAATAACCTAAATTTCCACCCTGGGAAAGTGGAAAAAGAGAATGAACTGAGCCTGAAGGAAAGAACTAAGAGACTGGAGAAGAAATCAGTGAAATAGAAAACAGAAAAATAGAGAAAATTAATGAAACTCTTGGCAAATACTTGGACTGGCCAAGAAAGTAACAAGACACAAGTCACCAAAATCAGAACTTAGAGGGGCGACCTCACTACCATTCCCACAGAAATCTAAAAGATATAAGAATGTTACAAGGTTACACCAAGAAATCAGACAACTTAAATGACATGAACGAAGTCCAAGGAAGACCCAAGTTATCAAAACAAACACTACTAAGTAGGTTTTCTGAATAGAAATGTAACAAATAAATTGAATTTGTATTTTCAGATCTTCCCACAAAAATGTCCAGACCCAGAAAGTCTATCAATCATTTAAAGAATAAGCAATACCAATGATTCACAAATTTCTTTCGGAAAGAAAGGAGGAGGTGGGAACATTTCAATTCATTCTATTTGGTTCTAAGGTACCAAAGGCAGACAAATTACATGAAGAGAAAACTATAGAGAATTTCCTTCATGAACATGGACACAAAAAGTCCTAACTTACCTTTACAATTTTCCTGGAGTATCTAGCCTGTGCAGTAGGAGGTTAAAAAAAAAGCATCAAGTAGGAGAAAGAGTAAATTTATTTGCAGATGACATGACACTCTATGTAGAAAACCCTAAGACATCCATTAAAAAACTATAGTATTTATGTTTAGAATGATCAGATGATACCAGATCAATATATATGTAAATGAATTGTATTTCTGTATATTAGCAACAATCTGAAATGAAATTAAGGAAGTAATTCCATGAAAATTAGCATGAAAATAAAAGTAGAAAGCATAAGGCTTGTACACGGGAACAGCAAAGAAACTATAAAATATTGCTATGAGAAATTGAAGTAGACTTAAATAAATGGAGAAACATTTCATGTTCATAACTTGGAAGATCCCCCAAATCAATGTGTAGATTCAGTGCAGTCCTCAACCAAAATTCCATCAGACTTTTATGCAGAAATCAAGAAGCTGATCCTAAAATGTATATAAAAACAGACCTGCAGTAGCCAAAACAATTTTTTTTATTTTTTTATTTATTTTTGAGAGGGTGAGCGGGGGAGAGTCAGAGAGAGAGAGACAGAATCAGAAGCAGGCTCGAGCCTCTGAGCTGTCAGCACAGAGCCCGACGCGGGGCTCGAACCCACGAACCGTGAGATCATGACCTGAGCTGAAGCCGGACGCTCAACCAACTGAGCCGCCCAGGCGCCCCCCAAAGCAATTTTCAAAGAGAACAAAGTTGGAGGAGTTACAGTACCTGCTGCTGAAGTTGACTGCAGTACTGCGGCAAGCGAGGCGGTGTGGCACTGGGACAGCACTGAGAGTTCTGAAATGGGCCCTTATTTTTATGGTGAATTGATTTTCAACAAAATGCCAAAGTCCTAATCCAACAGGAAAAGGATAGTCTTTTCAACAAGTGTTGCTGAGAGAATCGGATATGGTAGTAGATTTGAGCCACCCGAAGAATCGAGTCCTAATTCTTGGAACCTGTGAATGTTACCGTATCTGGGAGAAGGGGTCTGTGCAGCTCTGATTAAGGATGTTGAGATGAGGTTACCATGAATTATAATGGGGGCCCTAACGCCATGACAAGGGTCCTTCTGAGAGGCAAAAGGAGGTGCCCCCTAGGCACAGGAGACCCCTCCGGAGGGGAGGGCCGTGTGAAGACCGGCAGAGGCTCCCATGAGTAGCCACAAACCAAGGGAAACAAGCAGCCACCAGAAGCTGGAAGGGCCGAGGAACAGATGCCCTCATTTCATCAGAGGGAATGTCTCTGTGACACCTTGGTTGGAAGGTGGCTCAGTGGGGTGAGCGTCCAACTTCAGCTCAGATCATGATCTCACAGTTTGTGAGTTCAAGCCCTGCATCGGCCCTCTGCCGTCAGTGCGGAGCCTGGAGCCTGCTGCATTCTCTGTCTCCCTCTCTTTCGAAAATAAACATTTAGGAAAGTAAAGTAGACCCTTGCTTGCCTCACACTATATGTAAAAATCAACTCGTCATAGACCAGAAGCCTAAATGTATGGCTAAACCATAAAACTTTTAGGAGGAAGGAGAAAATCTTGTAAAGCATGGGCCCAAATGAAACTTCTCATTTCCACTTGCTTTTCAATTAAAATTTTATTTGCCAAAATAAAACTTTTCGTTTTCACCTAAAATTTTAAAAAACTTTTAATGTTTAGTTTTAAGAGAGAGAGAGAGAGAGAGAGAGAGAGAGAGCATGAGCAGGGAAGGGGCAGAGAGAGAGGGAGACAGAATCTGAAGCAGCTCCAGGCTGCAAGCTGTCAGCACAGACCCCGACGCAGAGCTCAGGTGAAGTCAGAAGCTCCACCTCCTGGACCACCCAGGCGCCCCTGATTTTCATTCTTCTACAACATTTTCAGTCTGGGTGACTCTTGAGTGGGATATTTCCTTTAACTTTTTGAAAGATGTGGCTGAGACTGTTTGCCATTAGTTCCTTTTCTTTTACAGTGTAAGAGTGTGAGCCAAGTAAAGCAAATTGTAATGCAGATCAAATTGTAATGAAGGATGTCCACCCCAGCATTTCCCACACTCAGCCACGCCCTCAAGAGGCTACCGCTTAAAACATTCCCCCTTTGTTCTTCTGGAATAAACCATGTGTCTAAATAAGATCATGCCCCTACATCCTCCTTTATCAACCTGAAACTGCGGTGAGGATCTTGTATTTTGAAAATATTTTGTACATATCCTTTCCCCGTTTTTCTATTTGAATTACCTCCTTTCCCTGGTGTATTTTTCTAGGAGACCCTGGTTTACACTCAGCAGGAACCCCGTGGAGTTTCATGCACCTGCACTGTTACGTGTGCGCTGTCTGGATCGTAGCTCCCTCGTTGAGCAGAAGCCTGAATTTTGATGTCACGAGAGCCACTGATTTTTTTTTTTTTTAATGGTTTGTGCTTCTGTTTGAGAACTTTTCAGCACTCTTTACTCTCTATTTCCAGTCTCTCTCACATTGAAGTCTTTTACCTATCTAGCGTCTGCCCCCGTGTCTGGGATTAGGTAGAGGTGCAATTTATCTTTCTTCTGTATTCTGTATTCCCAAGTCATTCTCTAAGCACCCTGTTTGTTCTCCATTAGTTAATCAATTAATGTTTAAAAAAATATATTTGAGAGAGAGAAAGTGATTGAGCAGGGGAGAGTGGGGGAGAGAGAGAATCCCAAGCAGGCTCCACGCTGTCAGGCGCAGAGCCCTACACAGGGTTCGAATGCACAAACTGTGAGATCACTACTTGAGCTGAAGCCAGGAGTCAGACACTTAACTGACACAGCCACCCAAGTGCCCCCCTTGCATTAATTTATTTTTATACTTTATCTTATATTAAGTCTTATACAAACATATGGGCCAGTCTCCAAATTGTCATTTTCACTTGTCTGTTCATCTGTCCTTGTGTTGATTTCAGTATGTCTTTATTAAAATACCTCCCTTTACCACGTCCAAGTATCTGGCAGGACACATGCCCTCTGTTTTCTCTAAAATTGACTTCACCCTTCATAGATTTGTCTCCATCTGTATTCTTAAATAACTTCCTTGAGTTCCTTTAAAAAAAAAACCAACTGGAATTTTAACTGATACTGCATTTCATTCATAGATTAAATTAGAAAGAATCAACCATCTTATAATATCAAATGTTCCTATCTAAGAGCATGGGACGCCGTTGTATTTATGCAGATCTTCAATCTCCTTTATTAGAGTTTTTGTTTCCACATCAAAGGATTTTGGATTCTTGGGTCATTCCTAGATATTTCATACTTTTAGTCATTGAAATTTGTGTCTTACTTTTATTTAATAATTGGTTGTTGCTGGCATAGAAACAGACCATTGATACTTTTTTCCTTTTTTTCCCCAAGTTTTTATTTAAATTCCAGTTAGTTAACATACAGTGTAATAGTAGTTTCAGGTGTAGAATTTAGTGACTCAACACTCTCATACAACACCCGGTGCTCATCACAAGTGGCCTCCGTGATAACAGTATGATACACTTCAGGAGTTTTTGTGTCATCCTTGCACAGGCGATGCTGATCTTCTCTCTATTGTCTCAGTTTTATTGTATGTGCTGCTGAAGCGAACACAAGACCACTGGTTTTTATAACTTGGTCTGGAAAGTTTGCTGAAGTCCTGCACGTGTTCTAATACAGTTGCCCCTTGAACAACATGGGTCCACTTCTATATAGATTTTTTTCCATGTATTTTGCTTATGATTTTCCTGATAATCTTTTCTCTAGCTTACGTTATGGTCAAAATGCAGTATATAATACCCATAATATACAAAATAAGTGCCCATTAACTATGTTATCAATAAGGTTTCTGGTCAGTAGTAGTCTATTAATAGTTAAGTTTCTGGGGAGTCCAAAGTTATATGGGGATTTTGTACTACGTGGTGTCAGTGTCCCTAACCCTCTTTAATGTTGTTCAAGAGTCAACTGTCATCTGAGGCACCTGGGTGGCTCAGTGGGTTAAGCATCTGAATTTGGCGCATGTTGTGATCTCACAGTTCGTGGGTTCAAGCCCTGCATGGGACTTTGTGCTGACCGCTCAGAGCCTGGAGCCTGCTTCTGATTCTGTGTCTCCCTCTCTCTCTGCCCCTCCCTGGCTTGTGCTCTGTCTCTCTCAAAAATAAATAATCATTAAAAAGAAAACAAGTCCACTGTAGTTTGATGGTTCTTTTGATTTTTCTAGGTAGATGTTCATTATACCTCTTATTTCCTTTTCTTTTGTTACAGCGTGGTCTAGGATCTCCAGAACAGTATGTTAAATGGTGGCAGTGCTCCTGGACATCCTTACCTTGTAATTAACCACAAGAAAATCCATCTAGTGGATTAAGTTGCTGTGGGGTTTTTGGTATATAGCCTTTAGCAAATGAATAAAGTTCAGGTCCTCTGGAAAGAAGACATCAAGACAAAAAATCAGAAATAGACATGCTAGTGATTTGGCCTGTTGATACAATGGGTGACACTGGTTGACGTTTGAACGTTGAACTAGCCTTGCGTCCCTGCAGCAAACCCCACTTGGTCATGAGGGACAATTGTTTTAAAACATGGCTGGAGTCAGTTTGCTAATATTTTGTTGAGGATCTATGCACCTTCGTTCCCGAGACATGTTGATGTATAGCCTTATTTTCATGTGCTGTCTTTTGTAACTTTGTATCAAGGTGATAGCGACCTCATAAAATGAGTTGGGAAGTGTTCCCGCCTCTTCTCTTCACTGAGATTCTGTATAATCTGTACAATACAATTCCTTGAATGCTGCAGAAATTCTCTGTTTGAAAACATCTGGAACTTTTTCAGGAACTTTCTAATTACAGATTCTGTTTTTCAATAGTTATGGAACTATTTGCGTATCTGTTTCATCCTGCTGAGTTTTGGTAGTTTGTGGTTTTCAAGGGATTAGTCCATTTCTCCCCAGGTGTCAAATTTCTGACATTTGTGACAAATTTATGACGTAGAATGTCTGCAGGATCCTTCGTGACGCCTTCTTTCATTTGACGTTGGTGATTTGTCTCTTCTCTTTTTACTCTTGTCAGTTGAGCTAGAGGTTTGTCAATGTTACTGACTTTTTTGACAAATATGTTTTTTGTTTCATTCTCTCATTTTCGTGTTTTAATTTTCATTGATTTTCTGCGTCCTTTTAAATCTCATTCTTTCTGCTTGCTTTTCGTTGTTTGTCTCCTTCTCTTCTTTTTCTGGCCTCCTGAGCTTGGAACTTAGATTATTGATCAATAACTTTTCTCCTTTCCAATGTCAACACTCTATTAACTAAAACCCATGAAATTTGATATGTTGTATTTTCCTTGTTTTTCTTTAGTTTTTTTTTAATATTTGTTTATTTTTGAGAAACAGAGTACAAGCATGGGACAGTCAGAGAGTGAGGGAGACACAGAATCTGAAGCAGGCTCCAGGCTCCAAGCTGTCAGCGCAGAGCCCGATGCGGGGCTCAAACTCATGAACCATGAGATCATGACCTGAACCAAAGTTGGATGCTTAACCAACTGAGCCCCCCAGGTGCCCCAGTATGTTGTGTTTTCAATTTCATTTCAATTTTCATTCAACTGCATTCATTTATTTTTATTTTCAAATTTCCTTGGAGACTCTTGCTTCAACCCCCAGATGATTTAAAAGTGTGTTGTTGAGTTTCCAAGAATTTGGAGATTGCTCTGTTGGTCTTTCACTTCCTGATTGCTAATTTAACTCCATTGTGGGAAGAAAACATACTCTGTGGAGTTTACCATTCTCTTAGATCGGTGAAGGTTTGTTGTATGACTGAGGATACGGCTTTCTCAGCGAGCAGCCTGTGATGCTTGTGCGGGATGTGCGTCCTGTGGTTGGTGGGTGGACGGTTCTGGAATGTCGGGTGGACCCCGTGGCTGTGGCGTTGCGGGCCCCCTCCCCGCCCCCCACCGCAGCCTCGCGGGTCTTGAAGTCCCTGTGCCTGTGTGATGTTTCTCTCCTCACCCCCGCCAGCTTTGCTTTCGTACAGTGTGAAACCTTGCCGTGTGCCACACGCAGACGCAGGCCTGCTGGGGGTGCTGGGTTGGCTGAGGCTTTATCATCCTGTGACGCCCACTTTCGTTCCTAATAACTTTGCTTTTGCTCTGATGCTTACTATCTTTGATGTTTTTATAAGCACTTTTTTTTTTCTAAGTCATATTTGCCTCATACAGCTTTCCCTTCCTTTTCTTCCCTGCTGGTCAGTGGAGTTATTTTGAGGTCATTTTTCCCAGACTGCATGTGATCAGGTCATGTGTGTTATCTCCGCCATCTCTACTTTTTTTCATTTTTAATTTTTCCAACTCGAATAAAGAATAATTGATCCTTTTTTTAAAACAGTACTTTTTTTTTTAAGTTTATTTATTTTGAGAGAGAGCGAGAGAGTATGAGCAAGGGAGGGAGAGAGAGAATGAGAGGGAGAATCCCAAGCAGGCCCCACGCTGCCAGCGCAGAGCCCAACATGGGGCTCAAACTCAGGAACCATGAGATCGTGACCTGAGTCATTGATTTGTTAGAGTTTAAGCCTGCCATTTTAGTATTTTGTTTTCTATATGTCTTCTTTTTTCATTCCTTTGGCTTTCTTTCTTTCTTTTTGTTGCGTGCTTTCTTGTGAGTTACTTGAAAACTTTTTAGCACTGGATTCTTCTTTTATTAATTTCTTAAAAATGTTTATTTAGTTTGAGAGACAGAGCACAAGTTGGGGAGGGGCAGAGAGAGAGGGAGACACAGAATCTGAAGCCGGCTCCAGGCTCTGAGCTGTCAGCACAGCCCAACATGGGGCTTTACCTCACGAATCGCAAGATCATGACCGGAGCCAAAGTCAGACGTCCAACGGACTGAGCTACCCAGGCGCCCCTGGATTCTTCTTTATTTATAATATTTTTTTACTTTCCCCTTTGCATAACGTTACCTGTGGTTGTCTCAGCTGTGACTGGTACCACCCGCTGTGCTGTCAGCGTTTTGCCCTCTGAGCACAGAAGTCTTACCTCCATTTAGATCCCCGACCCCCCTGCTTCTTAAATGTCATTGTCTTGAGCGTTTCCGCTACACCCATCAAGCACCACATCGAGCGGTATTATAATTTTGGCGAAACTCAAGAGGGAAGAAGAGTCTGTTATGTTTGCCTCTGTGTCTTGTCATTTTCTTGTCCTTGTCTTCCTCTCTGAAGGTGCCATCCTCTGTCTGTTGTCCTTTCCTGCCTTAGGCTGCCCGGGCCGCCGTCCCGGGGACTTCAGCAGCAGCCGCGCCTCCCGCTTCCAGAGGCCGGTGTGGCTCCCCCTGCAGGCCTCTCTCCTCGGCTTGGAGCTGCCACCCCTGTGTCCTCACAGGGTTTTCTGGTACACAAGCCCTGGGGGCTGCTGCTGCTTATGGAGATCTCTGACCCTATCAGAATAGGCCCCCCATAATCCTGCCTAAGCTTTGCTCCTTACAGGTCTTCTGTCTAGACAGCCTCCTTGGGGCTTGGGTTGCAACATATGAATGGGCGCAGAGAGGGACACAATTCAACCCATAACGTTTTTTTTAACGTTTGGGGAGCTCCCTTTAACAGTCTTTAAAGGTAGGTCTGCCAGCGCCAAATTCTTTTCACTTACCCTTCGTCTAAGACGTCTAGGTCCCCTTCGTGGTTGAAGGAAAGCTTCGCCAGACGGAGGGTTCACGGTGGACAGACCTTCTCTTTTACCTCTTGAAAAGTGTGCCCCTCGCTTCTGGCTTGACGGCTCCAGACGACAAATCCGGTGTCATTAGTTCGGGTTGTTTCTGAGTTTTGTTTCATTTGGGGTTTTTTTTTGTCTTCAGTTTTTCAGAAGTCTAATAGTTGACGTGTCTTCGTTTGGCTTTCTTTGGGTTCATCCTATTTGGATTTCTCCCAGCTTCTTGAATCTGTAGTTTTATGTCTGTTGCTACATTTAGGAAGTTGTCAACCATTGTTTCTTTGGGTGTTTTTTCAACCACACCCCCTTTCTCTTTTTCTAGAACTCGGATGGTAAATGTTGGCCATTTTGGATATTTGTTAGACATCTGTTTCACAGATCCCGAGACTACACTTCTTCTCAGTCTGTTTTTTTCACTTTTGTTCAGATTGACTGAATTCTATTGATCTGTGTTCAGGTTCCTGGATCCTACCCAAAGTCATCTCCATCCAGTGAGTTGTTATAACTTCTATTTCTTTGCAGAAATTTTTTATTTTTTAATTTGTCTCAAGAGAATGTGTTATTTATTGAACATTCTTAATTACAACGGTTTTTAAATCCTTCTCAAGTAATTTCAGTACTTTATCACTTCAACACTGGCATCCATTGATTTTTCTCTTTGTTTAATCTTATTTTTTTCATTTTTTAATGTTTATTTATATATTTGAGAGAGAGAGAGAGAGCAGAGGAGGGGCAGAGAGAAGGAGACACAGAAACCGAGGCAGCTCCAGGCTCCAAGCTGTCAGCACAGAGCCCGACACGGGGCTCGAGCCCACACACCGTGAGATCAGGTGCTGAACTGACTGAGGCACCCAAGGGCCCCTGATCTTTCTCACAGCGTAGCTTTCCTTGTTCTTGGTATGCCGAGGGAACGTATACGGGCATTTTGGTTACTGTGTTCAGGGACTCTCAATGCTACTTGAGTGTTTTATTTTAGCAGCCAAGTGACCCCTTTTTCATTTACTGTTCGGTTCTGACCTGCTTCCGTGGGTTGTAGCTCCAGTGACAAGGCGGTTTCCAGAGCCCTTGTGGGGCTCTACCAGGGGGCCTCCGTCCTCTGGCTTCTCTGGGGCTGCCGGAGAGGAGAGAAGTTGTTCCCTGGGCCATCTGTGTTGCCGGCCACGCTCCACTGCGGGACTGGGGGTAGGGGGTGGGGGGGGAATGACCCTGCCTCTGGGTGGAGAGCATCGAGCTGCTGCCCTGTGGAGGCTCCGCCCACTCAGCAGTTCCCAGGTGCCCAGTGGGGGCTGGGCCAGCCCAGCAGGGCTCTGAAGGCAAATCCGGTCCCCTGCCAGGTCCCCTTGGGAAGCTTGGTTAGCAGCCCCCAGCTGGGCTCTGTTGGGCCCTTCTTGTTTGTCTCTGCCCCAGGTTTCAGGCCACTTTGGCACCCCTGTGGGGCACCTGGGAGATCAAAGACCTCACCGCATCCCCACACCTGAAGACCCAGCCCCCCTTCTCTGCTTTCAGAGTCCCTGTTGCCAGTTTCTGTCCGTTTATTTCCAGGCTATTCAGTTGCATTGGGGGGAGGAGGCAGATAAGCGAATTCAGTTCTGCTTTCTTGTTCTGAGGCTGGAAATGCCATCGAAGGTTTTGCACCTGGGAACCGGAGGGACCGTCTGAAATCCTGCGGGGCGCAGGCGGGCTGCGGGCGCGGGTCATGACTGCCCCGGCGCGGTGACGAGCAGTGTCCTGGAGGCACCTGTAAGGCAGAGCCCATGCCCCTCAGTTCTTGGACAAGAACATTCAGCAGTGTTTCTCCGGGCTTGTAGGCTGCATCTTCCTGAGCAAAAACCGCACGGAACTGGGAGTCTGAATGTAGGATGCTACTGTTTTCCCAAAGCTGATGACGCTACTATCTGCTTGTATCGTCTGTTCATCTGTCCTCTGGCCACCCGTCTGTCTGGATAGGTATTTATCCATCTGAGCTCCGTGAGTATAGACCTCTTTTCTCTTTTCAAAAAACAAAAAACAAAACCCTGCTTTATTCAGTCTCCAGACACCTTAACATCATAAGTCAAGACTCAACAACCATTAGTGGGGATCTCTCTTCAGGGAAGAGGCCAGCACTTAAAGAAATGACAAGGTTTTGGTTTTTTTTTCAAAGTTTGCTCTTAATAGCCCTGGATTAACACGGCAGAACGTCAGCATTTTGTAAAGCCTTTACATGTTGAGGTTTCAGCGAGATCTCCTTCAGCGCAGGCTCCCTTTTCTCTGTGAGTATTACGCTGCCTCTCAGATGTGGCTTTTAGATGAAAGCATCTTAATGAGGCAGCAAATAATTCCGCAGCAAGACGTCCACCACGCGGGGTGCGTTTCACAGGGATCACACCCGCCGGTTCCGTTTTTGTAAATCCGAGTTTGGCTCCCCAGCGGACACCCCACTTTTCTGCATTCAAGAGCTGAAAATACACGAGGAATTCATTAGGAAATCAGGCCTCGGTGGCACGGCTTTGATTTGACACTTTTGAAATAGGATCCAGGTCCCGGTGGTGAAGGGTGCAAGCCTCCGTGTTTGGCACCGGCATCTGGACCTGATTATTTTAAATTAGGGAGTGGGGCGCGGGCACCCCCTCGGCGGAGCTGCTACCGCGGACAGAGCCGGGTGCTGGCTGGCGTGGGACACCGGGCACGCTCCACCTGCCTCGAGGGAGACCGGCACCCCCAGTCTCGGCTTCCTTGTCCCAGCGCCGCGCCGACCGGCTGGGGACCCCGCCCTCCAGGCTTCACCCGTGTTGCTGGCGTCCGTGCCGCGGACAGATGAGCCCTGGGGCGGTCGGTGCACGTTGAATGTCTTCCCTGGGAAGCACAAGTGACACTAACTGGGTCCTTCCATCAGTATTTGCTAAATGGACAAAAAACGACTCCCACATAACGTGACGTGACCAGCGTGCTCCCGTTCGTCCACGGATGGACCGGGGGCCCCACTGCCTGCCCCGCGGGACAAGCCTCACTGCCTTTGGTCCCCTGTGGCCACACCCCAGCCCCGGCTGGTCAGACAAGAGTGCGTAAAGCTGGGCTCTCCCCCACTTTCCGGCAGCTAACGTGTTCCGTTTTCTGATGTGGGGAATGTCTGTATTTGCAAGTTTATTTTCCAGGAGCAGGATCTGGTTAAGAGAAGGGAGAACAGTCACAGGGTCATCCAGAGAGCTGGCCGACCCTGTGCCCTCTTCCCCGTGGCTTGGAAACAGTCGCACGGCCACGCCTCGGGTCATTTCTCGGAAGCGAAAACCTGAGCACACTTCTGCTTCCGAGACGGGCAGCTCGTACTGATGTTCGAACTGAGCTTTACAGCAGATATTCCGGGAAGAGATCCTGCACCAGGAGGATCCGGAATGCAGAGCTCCGTCTCCGTGCACACCAGAGCGGCCCGATTGGGTCCCACTTGTGTTTCTCCCCAACCTCAGCTTCAAATCACCCGGGGGGGCAGGATCTTGGCATCGGCAGGGGCCTGTCTCAAAGCTGCATCTGATGTAAATGTCCACAAAATCTACTCACAGCGGAGAAAACAAAGCCAGAAAAACTGACCCACGTCTGTTCCCACAGCCAGGATATCGCCCAGAGCTGCCTGGGACACCCGTGGCCTGCATGCGCTGTACCTGTCTGTCACCAAGCTGGCCCAATAAGGACTCCACATGGCCCCTGGGGGCACCTGGGGGGTTCAGTCAGTTAAGCATCCAACTTCGGCTCAGGTCATGATCTCACGGTTCAAGGATTCAAGCCCCACGTCGGGCTCTGTGCTGACAGCTCAGAGCCCGGAGCCTGCTTTGGATTCTGTGTCTCCTTCTCTCTCTCTCTGCCCCTACCCTGCACAAGCTCGCTCTCTCTCTCTCTCTCTCTCTCTCTCTCTCTCAAAAATAAATAAACACTTAAAAATTTTTAAAAGAAAATAAAAGGACTATGAATTGCCCTAAGGGATAAAATCCCCGGAAAACAGTAATTTCCCAAAGGGCCCTTGTCTCTGCCTTGACGTCGAAGCGTTGACTCTCCTCTGCCCCACTCCACCAGCAGTGGCTCCGAGCGGCTGGTTGTGGGTCCCGCGGGCGCTCTGGGGCTGGGGCTGCGGCCCGTCCTCGAAGAGGCCACGGTGCTCGCGGTGCAGGTGGGGGTCTGCACGCGCGCCGACCGCCATTACAGGTTTTGTAGAAGAGAACTCGGCAGTTAGCAAGCACCAGTGACAGCGGTCACTCTGGGCGCGGCAAGGGGGCCCGGCCCTAGACACGGCCAGCAGGTGCTCCCTCCATGGGCGGTGCACCCCCTGCTGCCAAGGTAGACCCTCGAGTTGCTGACCGCGGGGGGCAGCAAGCCCTTCCAGGAAGGAGTCACCGATGGCACATGTCCAGCACATCCGACTGTCTGGCTTCTAGAATTCCAGCAGGTGGGCTCCCCGCGCCCGGGGCCCCCAGTGGAGGAGAGGCCTCCAGGTGCGGCCATGTGCGGGGAGAGCCCTGGCCCCCTGCCCAGCACACTCCGGCGGGGCCAGCCGCCCCCTGCGCCCCCCACAGACACGGCCCGCTCCTTGGCAGCTGGTCTTCAGGAGGAGCGCACACCACAGCACCGTCGTGGGAGAGGCCGAAACAGGTGAGCAAACCAGACACACAGGTCAGGTGAAGAATCACTGGCACACACATACACACACACGCACGCACACACACCTGTTGTTGGAGACCTTTAGACACAGACAGTTCTGCAGCCTGAATTGAGGATAAGCATCCGACGCCAAATACAGCCTGAATTAGATGTTTTACAAGTTCAGCAGGGAAGGTGAAAGATGGAGCGAAGGACCTATGAGCGATGTGCGATGGAGAAATGGAAAATACAGGAAAAAATATAGAAAACGAGGGGCACCTGGGCGGCTGAGTCAGTTACGTGTCCGACTCTTGGTTTCTGCTCGGGCCGTGACCTCGTGATTTCATGAGTCGGAGCCCCCATCAGGTTCTGCGCTGAAAGCTGGGAGCCTGCTTGGGGTTCTCTCTCTTTCCCTGCCCCTCCCCCACTCGCACTCTCTTCTGCCTCTTTCAAAAGAAATAAATAATCCAGACCTCCCACTCAGAGAACAATCACTGCACTCATGTCATTTTTAGACTGAAATTATGTTCTGGTGAGGATTGGAACATGGCACCCCAAATATGCCACCTTGGCAGAAGGATTATTTTGAGCCGAAGGCAATTGAGAAGCAGCAGGTGTAGGAAAAGCTCTCTCTCCTCCTCCTGTCTTCGTAAAAACAGCCATCCATTTCCCTTTGTGACCGTGTCCCCCTTGACCACACCGGCAACAAGGAACAACATTATGACTGGAGATGGACCTTACTAAATAACCTCACCTCCCATTACATTCCCCACAGCGTTCCCTTCCCTCTGTTTACCGCCCCCAGAAGCCCAAACCTTCTCCTCTGTCCAGCTGCGTCTGTTCAATCTGTCACCGTTCGTTAGTCCAGGCTCCAGGTCTGTCCGCCCCCTTGAGTGTTTACTTCTCTTCTGTGAAAACCTCCATGTACACGGGAACAATAAGGTGAACATCAAGTGCGGGTCATGTGCCTTTAGTGCTGTTAACCCGTCTTGGGTGATTTAGTTTGCAAACCGCAGTGCAGGAACACAGAAGGGTGCGTGGAAAGTGTTTTCCCCCCCGCAGTTCCTCGCTACCCAAAGCATCGTAGCTCACACACATGCGAAGAATCAGAAACAGCAGCAGCATAGGACTTAGCGGCAGTGCGGGAAGTTAGAGGATAGTGGGAGGGTGTCCCTGGCGCTCAGAACGACCATCGCGTGTAGTAGAGAGAATCCCCGTCTCCCTCTGTCCTCACCCGCACTTCTGCCGGATGGTCAGCAATATCTGGTCAGGCCGTTTGCACGTGGTGGTGCCCAGGGAGACTGAGCATTTATCAGACTTATTGGCCGTGTGTGTTTCTGGCAGGAACTGTCCATTCATGGTATATACTCGTCCCTTCCCTCAGTGATACGCAAGCTTGCTTTTGTTTTCTGCTGTCTCTTCCTTGTTCTCTGTGCTGCAAACAGCCTCTCACAATCTGACTGGGCGGGCGAGGCCTTGCATCCTGGCTGTGGTGCCATCGAGACCCACCGCCGTGCGACCTGAGGCCGGTCACCCGAGTGGGGTCTCCCCTCTGTCTAGTGGGGTGATGTAGCCTGATTCACAGGACTGTCCGGGGTGTTAAGTGAAATAAACCATGAAGCATGTCGACAGGGTAGTAGATGAATATACAGAGGTGACGTTCATGTTATTATGACTCATGGATCCTGAAAGCGGGGGACGGCGGGGTGGGGAAGCTTAGCGATCCCCGAGTTGGTTAGAATGAGAGGTCACTGAATTCACACTACGTAGACCGCCTTCCCCAAGCAGCAGGCCGTTCTCGGTCACGTTAATCTTCTCACTACAGTTACCCCCATTTTATGTGTCCGGAAACCCAGAAAGAGGCCCGGACGCTTGGCCAGATGTCTTGGGAATGGGTAAACAAGACAAATCTGCAGCTTCCGCCCGCGCATCTCCTGGGAGGGGCGCTCGCAACCGTTCCACTTTAAGCAAAGAATGTTGTTTAGAGCAGGCTAAGCCAGGCTTCCGGAACTCTCCGGAAAGGGGCTGGAAAGTGCTGCTCAGCGGCTGCACGGACGTCGCACGTTTCTGAAGAACTGCCCTTTGGGACCAAGGTGAGCAGAGCCATAGACCCAGCTGAGGTGTCTCCGTCCTGCCCTGGGCAGCGTCCCTTGCTGGCCTCCCACAGCGCAGCAAGAAACACGGCTGGAGACTGTCAGAGCGCCACCCACTCTCGCCACCCCTGCTGACTTGCTTCTGTAGCTTCCGCAAGACTCTCAAAGCGACTCGTCCTCTTAAAGAAGGTTAAACATACCACCAGTCTAAATCTTACGCTCCCGCACAAAAGCTGACAGAGGCTACTTTTTGTTTTAACTTCTGTAGTAAAAAGTGTTTTCATTTCCCTGAGCTTCTGGGGCTTCTTGAGTGAGTTTTATTCGTGTGAATAAAAGAGAGTCCGTGGATGGTACTGGGGAGGGGGAAAAAACCAACAACACATTTTCTTGCACCCTCTTAGATTCAGTGTCTGGGGCTCTGCAAATTAAACTGACAAAAAAAACACCAACCAGATCAACGGAGAAAATGGTTTATTTCATACCCATAGGAAAAGCCGTTCAGAAATGAAATGAAAACTCCCCAGGAAATGGTTAGGCCCGAGAAGGTCCCTACCATTTTCAACAAAGAGCAGCCAGTGGTGGAGACCTGCTTCCAGGGGAGGCCAGCTGTGGGAGGTCAGTAAGCGGGGACGCTAAGGAGGCAGGGGTGTCTGGGGGAGGGTTGTGTGGACCCGTGCCCGGGCCGACCCTCCGTCTCTGGCGGTGAGTGCCCCTTCTCGGTGCGCGGAGGGCCCTGGACTGCAGGAGGTTTTAGGACCTGCTTTGGGTGGAAAGGAGGCCAGAGAGCCCTCCTGCACCTGCTGTTGTCAGGTTCCGTGAGCTCCGAGTGGTCACAGGCCAGCGTGCATGAGCGAGGGGGCACGTCCTGATCCCTTCAGGGGAGGGTCCCACGCTCTTCCCTCCGCCCCCATCCTACGGCCGGCTCGCAGACAGGGTCCTTACCTTTCATTCAGCAAGTAGACAGCGCAGAGGCGTGCGGCGGGGTGTGGGGTGCACTGGGATGAGCCTCGCCGCGGGACCGAATCTGTGAGGCCCTGGCACGCGGGCCGATCTACCCAGGGCCGGGCCCTCCGCGGGCTTTACCTAACCCGCCAGGGACGACTGCCCACGGCCACCACGGTCCTTCCGTCTCCACGGAATTCGAGCTACGCAGCCTCGTTCTAAGTGGTTTCCTGAATGGCAGTGCTTTCAAGGCTCCCTTCTGCAGGGGGATTTTTCTGAATTAAACCCACTTAGGCTAGAAATCCATTCAAGGTTTTCACATCCCTGGTGAGCGAGCGCTGTTGGATGCAGCGCTAACCCTCCCCTACAGTTACACGTAGGCAGGGAGGCCCGCCTGTTTAATTCGATCCAGTGCCTGGCCCGCAGCGCCCCGAGGTCCGGCGGGAGTTTGTTTAAGCAACCCTGTTTCGCAAAGCCAAAACCTAAGTAAATTAACATTCTTGACTGACGCGGGGAAATTTTAACAGATCGCATTTTCCCGGTGGTACTGTTCTCAAAAGGAGAACAATGAATACAGTCGTGCGTATTTTACAAGCTAACAAAATAATCTCTCTAACGCCATTCGAACCTGCAAACAAGCACATCCGTGGGAGGCCACGGGGGCACGGACCTCCCGCGTCAGCGTGGGGATGGGAACCAGCAGACTGGGATTTCTGCTCCCCTTGGAGCAGCGTTTAAGGGTAACATTATAAAATATTTTATTGGTTTTTTTGTTTAGTATTGAGACAGAGAGAGAGACAGACAGAGAGAGAGACAGAGCATGAGCAGGGGAGGGGCACCGAGGGAGGGAGACCCAGAATCCGAAGCAGACTCCAGGCTCCAGGCTCCGAGCTGTCAGCACAGAGGCCGATACAGGACTCAGACTCACAGACCACAAGATCATGACCTGAGCCGAAGTCGGACACTCAACCGACTGAGCCACCCAGGCACCCCTATAAAATATTTTAAATAGCGTGTTATCACAATAGAAGTAATAACACATTTCTTGTCTGAAAGCCTTTAAAGTTCAGGAAAGCCTCAAGTGCAAAAATCACCCTTGATCCTGCCAGATGTAGGTAATTGACAAATTATTATTAAGATTTGAATGTAGTTCAGGGAGCAGAGGAGAGTCTATTTTTTATTACCTTATTTATTTATTTGTTAATTTGTTAAGTCAGCCCCGTGCCCAACATGGAGCTTGAACTCATGACCCTGAGATCAAGAGTCACGTGCTCCACCAGCTGGGCGAGCCAGGAGTCCCAGAGGAGCCGTCTCTGAAGAAGCACCATTTAGGGCCCCCTGGGGGGCTCAGGTCATGAACTCGCAGTTCCATGGGTTCGAGCCCCACGTTGGCCTCTGTGCTGACAGACTGGAGCCTATTTGGAATTCTCTCTCTCCCGTGGGACCCCCCCAACTCACATTCTCTCATTCTCTCTCAAAATAAATAAGTTAATTCAAAAGATTTTTTTAAAAAAAGCACTATTTGAAAATGGTCCACTTAACACTTAAAGACTAATAATAATAATAGTAATTTTATATAGATACTGATTTTGTAAATTTCTGCGTCTTTATAAAGTGTCCTATTTACAGTTGCATTGCACCCCCCAGTGATATGAACAATAATAATAATAGTGATTAGTGTTTCATGAGCCCTCACAATTTGTCAAGCACGTTTGATTCACTCAAACACTCGGCAGAACCTCCCATGAATACCGAACTTCTTATGTCTAAGAAGTCATTTAGTCATTAAATCAAGATACGTGAGTAGAATATTCTAAGATACGAGAAAAAGCCCAGTGACTTCCGTGTGGGGCAGCCGTGGGGACGGTGACTGATCACAACGGAGGCCGCCCCTGGTTTCTGCAGCATGTTAGGTCCGTCCCACACTCCAGGAGGGAGACGGAGCCCTGGTCCAGGACGCAGGGGACCGTGGATGGAGCGACAGAATGCAGGGTTGTGCTGTGGTCTAGCCTCGGGGCCAAAGAAGGACCCGTGAGCCCAGGCCCTGGAAACACGGACCCAAGTAAGTCAGTAGGTGTGGGAAGTCGGGGCAGCCTTCCTCACAGATGAGCCCGGGGAGCAAAGATGGGAGGAAGGAGGGAGATAGAAAGCCAACGCAGGCAGGCACTGAAGTAATGATTGTGACAGGCGGGTCCCCCGGCGCATGGGAAAATGAGTGGTTGGGGGGAGAGAGGCTGAGGGGAAACAGGGTATTTGTGTTGTCTTGAAATCTCCGTCTCTACTGCTGACACTGCGCCCACCACGGGACCCCAGGGACCCAGGGCCTCCTCTCCGAGGGCCGGACAGGCCCCCACGGTGACCCCAAGGGGCGCGCTGCGCGGAGAACGGCTTTGTGGTGTTCTGGCTGAAAAGGTGATAGCCCAGGCATGGTCAGGACAAGCTCAGCGAAGGGACGTTTTCCGGAAGCGACCGGCCTGTGCTCTTCAGAAGTGGATCAAGGCCTGAGGGACCAGGATGACCGAGGAGCTGCCCTCTGCACGGAGGAGACTCGGGAGCCCTGAGGCTCAGTGCAAGGGGGGACACGGAACAGAAAGGGGACCCCGCTGGGAAGACCGGAGAAATCTGATTGGGTCTGCAGTGTGTGGGACAGCATCTTAGCCGCACGAGTTTCCTGGATGGTCAGCACAGGAGGGGCCTGCAGAGGAAGCCTCAGGCCTGGGCCCTGTCTGCTCCTCTAAAGTGATTCCGGAGTCCGGCAACCAGGAGGGAAGCAGAGGGAGGCCTCCTCCGACGTGCGCAGCAGATTGCGCCCGGGCGGCGGCTCCCCAGGGCCAGCAGCGGTCTTGCCCAGTGACTGGGGCTCTGGGAGAGTCGGGCTGGGGGTTCTGTTCCATCTTGTGCAGAGTGGAAGGTTCCGGAAGCTCATGGCGGTACGAGGGCAGGCTCCGTCTAGCTCACCGAGACTGGCATGTGACCCACGCAGAACGCAGAACTGAGGCGTCTCCAGAGACGTAAGGACACGTCGTCGGGAACGTGCTCAGTCTGAAACGTGTCGTCAAGCTGGTGTTGAGGTCTGGGCGGGGGCCTCCTCTCCCCGAGTCCCGAGTCAGTTGGCAGATGAGACAGTCGGAGATCAAAATGCCAGTTTCACTGGTGTTACAGGTGGCTGGCAGATAGGGGGTTCCTTCTTCCTGGTGACTTTTTCTGCAGAGCCTCCGTTCGGCCGCTCCCGCAGGCGGACCAGAGCGACCCCAGCCCCCGGCAAGGGAGGAAAACCCCGCGACCCCATCTGGAAGTCTGCAGGAGACACGGATGAGCCAGGCTCCCTCCGTGGGCCACGCTCGGCGAGGACAACGGGGTCCCTGGGGCTGACACCTAGAACGCAGCCAGGGGCCGTGAACTAAGGTGGCCAGGGGCTGGGGGAAGAGGAGGGAGGACCGGGTTTCAGTTTCGCAAGAGGAAGGGTTCTGCGGCCGGGTGATGTGACCGCCCAGCTCTGTGGATGCGCTTCGAGCCCCGGACCGGCCTGCTTCCCCGCGGTTGGGTGGCGCACCTGATGCTGTGTGTGTTTTACCATAATTTTTAAATATTTTAATTAACAAAATGGAAGGGAGAAAATGTGCATGAATTAATGACATGCCACACATTCAAAGAGCCTGGGTCGCTCAGTCAGTTGAGCGTCCGACTTCGGCTCAGGTCATGATCTCACAGTTCACAAGTTCAAGCCCTGCATCGGGCTCTGTGCTGACAGCTCCGAGCCTGGAACCTGCTTTGGTTTCTGTGTCTCCCTCTCTCTCTGCCCCTTCCCTGCTCGTGATGTCTCTCTCTCTCTCTCTCTCTCTCTCAAAAATAAATAAACATTAAAAAAAACCTTTTTTTTAAAGCAAAACAGGGGCACCTGGGTGGCTCAGTCTGTTAAGTGCCTGACTTTGGCTCAGGTCATGATCTCATGGTCCATGAGTTTGAGCCCCGTGTCGGGCTCTGTGCTGACTTGCTATATATCTATATCTATCTTTCTATCTATACAGATTTTTTTTTTCCAGGACAAGCCAGACACAACGTACTGGGGCAGATTTGTGCCTGGAACTCGTGGGGAACTGATGGTGGTGATGGTCCTGGGAACCCTCGCCCGACCGTGAGGCAAGCCTGCTCCCCCGAGCGGGCATTTCCCCGGGCTTCCTTTCCCGGGGGCCGGCAGCGCCCAGACACGCCGCGCCCTGCAGGAAAAGACTGTAAGTCAGGAAATAATTCAAGTTACGTTTGCAGCCACCAAATTGGGAGAGAGAGAGAGAGACTGCTGTCATCACGGCCTTCATTTAAAATTTTTTCTTTCTTATAGAAAGTCTTCACCTCTCCTTTTTTGGTCACTTAAGCTCTTTTGCTGGTGGTTTAAAAATGTCCTTTATTCCGTGACATAGGGAAGGCGCTCTGGGAAACACAGGGTAGTTATAAATGACTCCCGCACAACTGGTTTTTATTTCCATTTTGTTTCACTGACTGAGAATGTAAATTGAACTTCGGTGCTATTGTTCTTTGTTCTCGCTCCCTTGGTGGAAATGTGTTCTGAATTAAAGCCCACGAATGAGCCAGAGCGCCCCCAAAGATCGCCCTTCAGCGTTTGAATAGCCCGCAGCCAAGAACAGATAGAGAATGTGGTTTTATGAGCCCCAGATGGTGCGGTGGGCGGCGCGGACGTCTTCGCGTGTGGAGGTCAGGGGCTCGGGCTCCATCTGCAGCGCCCCCGAGCCGCTCCGGAGCCACGGGAGTCGACCTGGATCCTGGAGAGGGACGCCAGCCTTCCCCGCCTCCCCACACCTCCGTCAGGGCCAGATCTCCGCCGTCGGGAATGGCTCCCGTCTCCTGCCTCCGCACCCTTGGTCTTTGCTGCGATCCAGGCCGCGGTTTCTGCCCTGATCACCGCCGGGGGACGCACAGCACCCCCTCCCTTGTCCCTGGAGCGAGCACATGGGCTCCGAGGGGTGTGTTCTGGTCCCCCGGATGCTGTAGTTCTTGCAGAGGGAATAACTAAACGTTCCTGAGACCGTTTCCACGTCTCTCCAGAGCAGACGTAAATCTAGACACAGTGGTGACATTCTGTTTTGCTTTTAAAAAAAGTTTTTTAGTGTTTATTTATTTTTGAGAGAGACAGAGACAGAGAGCAAGCAGGGAAGGGGCAGAGAGAGAGGGAGACACAGAATCTGAAGCAGGCTCCAGACTCCGAGCTGTCAGCATAGACCCCGACGCGGGGCTCGAACCCACGAACCTCGAGATCATGACCTGAGCGGAAGTGGAACGCCTAACCGACTGAGCCCCCAGGCGCCCCACAGTGTAGACGTTCTAAGGCTTAGGAGCGTCTCTCGGGTTTGCAGCCCCGTGCCTGCCGTGGAGTCGCGGGCTTGTTAAACGTTTGTGGAAGGAATTAGTGCCGCGTCCATACTGAATTCAGTCAGTTTTCAAATTACACTTTAAAAATGTTGTGTTTTCCTTTCGTTGTGTATGAATGCCTGCTGAGGAAATCTGGTTAGGAGATACAGGTAGATATCGTAGGAAAGGCTGGATGTAAGATCGGTATGTTAGGGGCGCCAGGCCCCGATTCACACCCCTGCTCTCTCGCTGGCCCCCAGAGGAGGCTGGAACGACTCCATCCTGGTTTCCCAGACCCCCTTCTGGCTCAGTGCTCCATGGGGCCGGTCATGGCCAGCGTGTAAATGGCCAGTGTGAGTCCCACAGGAGGGTTCTGCCATCGGGGCCGCCCTGCTGCCCTCTCTTTCCACCAAGGGCCACGGCGGCACATGGAGACTGAATCTGGGACCCACCGCACCAAGGGGGAAGGAGGGAGCCATAGAAAGATCCAGGGCTCTGGGGGGCATCGTGGAGCAGCTGAGTGAGGACACACTGCTGTCCCCCGCCTTCTCGTTCTGCAGGACAATCAAGGCCTTCTCTGTTTGAGCCATTTTAGCCCCAAGGTGGCCAAGTGTCTTTTGGGTAACATCTCTGAAACAAGACATCACGGAGCCATCGCTCTGACACATATCACGGAAAGTGCTTTTGGGACCTGCAGGAGGCCAGTTAGCGAGCACTGTCATGTCCCCGGGTCTCGGCGCACTTTGTTCTTGATGCTACGACCTCCCGACATAAGGCAGGGTGTATGTTTTTTCTGAACCATTATAATGGGACACCTGGGTGGCTCAGTCGGTTAAGCGTCCGGCTTTGGCTCAGGTCATGATCTCATGAGTGTGGGTTCGAGCCCCACGTCGGGCTCTATGCTGACAGCTCAGAGCCTGGAGCTGCTTCCGATTCTGTGTCTCCCTCTCTCTCTGCCCCTCCCCTGCTTACACTGTCTCTCTGTCTCTCAAAAATAAATAAAAGACATTGAAGAAAATAGGTTACCACTTTCATGACATTTGCCATGGAATATACCTTCCCACCCTCCAGAAACTCAGCACTTTCTCCTCTTTGACCATGAGATCACGATCATATTTAATAATTCCCTAATATAATCTAATGCCCAATCTGTATTCAAATGTCCCCATCGCCCACCCAGAATGCCTCCTAGAGTTGCTTTTTTATTTTTTACTGCTTATTTATTTATGAGAGAGTGTGCGTGAGGCGGGACAGAGTACCCAGCAGGCTCTGCACTGACGGAGCACAGAGCCCAACATGGGGCTCGAACCCACGAACCATGAGATCATGACCTGAGCCGAAGGCAGACGCTCAAGCGACTGAGCCACCCAGGCACCCTTGTAGTTGCTTTTCTGGAACCGCGATCCAGGCAGTGTGTTGTGTTTTTATGCCTGTCCCTGTGTTTCTGGGTGACGCTGTCGTGTCGGAGAGGCCAGGCCAGCTGTCCGGAAAAGCATCTCACTTTGTAGATTTTGTCAGACTGTTTCCTGCTGGTGTCGTTTCGCGGCTCCTCTGTCCCCGTATTTCCTGTAACTGGCGTTGGGTGGAAGGGCTTGATGGGGTCGGAGTTAAGACGTTCTTGGCAAGGACGCCGTCGGAGATCCACGAGGGCATTTCTCACGGTTCCTTCTCTTCACAGGGACCCGTGGGCCGCTTCCCACACGGAGACAAGCCTCTCGGCCGTGACCCCTGTGCCTCCTGTCCCTGTGTCGGGTCGGATGCAGCTCTTCATGCCCCCACGCCTCTGCTTGCGCCCGAGGTCCCCGCTCTCCTCCTGGCCGGGTCTACAGTGGCAGTAGACAGGGCCCTTGTGTGTGGCAGGAGCTGGGACTCGGTTCTGAGCAGTAGAGCAGAGCACACTCGAAGGGCTGTCTGCTCGGTCTTCAGGGGCCTTAGCTTCCAAGGCCAAGTCCCTGCTGAACCCTTATTGTCAGAGCCACATAACGCGGGACCTCAGATGACAACAGCGCCATGAATATTATCCCCCAACTGAACCATATGTTCTTTTTAATTCATTTTTGAGAGAAAGAGAGAGAGAGAGAGAGAGAGAGAGAGAGAGAGAGAGAGAGAGAGTGCTCGTGCAGGGGAGTGGCAAACAGAGGGGAGGGGCCAAGCAGGCTCCACGCTGTCAGGGCAGAGCAGGACACGGGGCTCAGACTCACAAACCATGACATCATGACCTGAGCCGAAACCAAGAGTCTGACGCGCAACCAACTGAGCCCCCAGGCGCCCTTGAACCATACGTACTTTGCAGGAAGGAGCCACATCTAAGTGCTGTATCTCCCGCATTCTGAATTATTTGGCAAACAGCGGTGGGACTCACTGAATACTCGTTATTAACACAGGTAGCAATTTTTATAGTCAACGACCTGAAGTAAAAACCACTCCCATTGGGCTTTCCAAACGTTGAGAGCTCTATCAGCACGTGTCTATGGAGAACCAAGCGTGTCTATAACGGGAATAGGATAACAATATTTGGCTCTACAAACGAAAACATTGTTATTTGGAATTTCCTTTCATTTTTCTACTTCTTGGAAACACAATACAAATGGAGTGAGTTAGTGAAAATGTTTCCCAGATGTTCTCCAGATAAGAGAATGACAAATATAAACAAGAATCTTTTCTAATTTTTCCTGAGAAAATTCTAACGAAAGTTCAGTCTTTAACCAATTGACCTTAGCCCAGACTCACATGTCTCCCGTTGGCGTCAGATGCCAGGCACGAGAAGGACTTGAAAAAGCCGTGAGTGGGTAAGGGCACCGTGGGGTCCCCAGTTTATGGCTGAGTCCTGGGCACAGTGTTTCTTCCTTCCCAAATCCCATTTGGTGACAAATCTGTGGGCTTGAAAAGAAAAACAGCAAAGGGGCTTAGAGGAGAATTGAAATATTTGCCTCATCACAAACAAGAAGGTGGCACGTGACACAGAGGCTGACGTGAATGACAATCACCATCCTTGGACCCCAGGGCACACGGCATCAATAAAACAAGAATGGACTGCTGTGAAAAAGGAGCAATCCAAGCCACAGTTACTAGAATCTTAAATTATGTATGTTATATCTAAAAGTACATATGCAAATGATTATCGTAATTGAAGATTTTATGTGAAGTTTCAAATTATTGTTTCAACATAGGCAAAGGGAATTATTTGTGATCTGTAATGTAAAACCTAGGATTTCATAAATTAGAGAAAACTTAAGAAATCTAAAAACACAGTGAAAAGTCAACAAACGTACTGGATTCTCTGAAGATTAAAACAGGCAGGTAGGGAACATTTTTTAAATAATTTATGTAAGAAACTTTGCTGGAGATGAATATCCACTCAAGCTTTGAGATATGAAGAACCCACCAAGCACCACGCAGAAACGTTGAAAAGGCACACGTCTAGGCACAAGTAGGAGAAACTGCTAATATCAAGGATAAAAAGGAAACTTTCGAAGTGGAAAACGAGGGTGTTTCATCAACATTAAGGATCAGACTGAGCTGCGTCTGATGCCGTGTCTGACACTTGAGAAAAAGGAAACAATACCTTCCTTCTCAGAGGAAGTTACTCTGGACCTAGACTCCTGTACCCACCCAGGGCCTGCTGAGTCTGAGGGAAAATAAAGACACATTGCGGTTTTGGACTGCAAGTAGCAGGAGCCCCAGAAAACAGGGCGATTTTCCCAAGGAGCTGCCTCAGGGCCACGGGATGCGGCAGAGACCCCAGTCCTGTCCGTCCGTCTCTCCGTCCATCATTCCGGGCATCAGGCTTCATTCTAAGACCCGCTCACGAGGGCGTCAAGCCTCCTCATTGACGCGCATCAGAAGAAAAGAGGGGAAACTCTACTTCCAGCAGCAGGATATTAGTTCCTCTCTTTGCTGTGACCCAGGCTGTGTGTGCTACACAACATGACGCACGCCGGTTTCCGTGGCTTCATCCACCAACCAGGAAGGATGGGGGCTCCTCCCCGTGAGTCATGTGGTCCAAGCAGAAGAGGGGTAAATACGTGAGCAGAACAGGTAGGAAAGAAAGGAGGGAAAATGGGATTGCCAGACAACAAGGTCTGGCACACACTCTTGCATCCATTCTGAGAAAACTGCTTGAGGATCTACGCCAATAAAATGGAGAAGACAGGAAAAGGGTGACACACAAGCCAAAGAAGAATGGACGTTAGAGGCGGGTCTGTGACACTGTGGCTAGAAAATGGACTCATTTTGTGGTGCCTGGGTGGGTCAGTCAGTTGAGCATCTGACTTCAGCTCAGGCCATGATCTCATGGTTCGTGGGTTCAAGCCCTGTGTTGGGCTCTGTGCTGACAGCTCGGAGCCTGGAGCTGCGGATTCTGTGTCTCCCTCTCTCTCTGCCCCTCCCTGGCTTGCACTCTGTCTCTCTCTCTCAAAAATAAATGGATATTAAAAAAATTTTTTAATGGACTCATTTTGTTGTTGAAGAAAGATTCCTGGAACTCTGCTTTTCCCTGATTGCTACTGGGGACGAATTTGGTATTTTTCCGTATTCATAATTTCACCACTACCACTTTGGCACAAATACACTTCTTACAATTTTGACAGTAAATACATTTACTTTGACTCTTATCTTTCAAAATAAACTCACTAGCGTTCTTGATGCCTTTGTCTTTGAAGCATCTTCACTCCTCTTTTGGTCTCTTTTTCCTATATTTCCCTGAATTATTGGGAGCTATGGTTCCAGATTAACTTTTGTTTTCAAAAACAACAATGTTTGCTTCTACTTTTTCTGGACTCCTTCTGCAACAACTGAAGTCCACTTTATAGGCATATTGTCACAGACGTGCCGCTAATGTCATTATGTGTCTTGGCTTATCATTCTTCTAATCCCCCTTCTAAGAAATTCTCTGACAGAAATATTTACACCTATTCACACAAATAAATATGACAATGACCTATGTAGTGTGACTTAAAGTACCCAACAATGATAAAGGACCCATTTACCCTCAGAGGAGCGGGGAATAAAGTGTTGACTATCCATACCACAGAACCTTCTGTAACTCTCTCAAGCAGTTTGGTGGGGTTTTTTTCTGAAAAGGGCCAGAGAGTAAATATTTTAGATTGGGGTGCCATACTTATGGTCTCTTTTGTCAGCTCTGACATTAGAATGCACAAGTAGGAGCATCTGGGTGGTTCAGTCAGTTAAGCATCTGACTTCAGCTCAGGTCATGATCTCATGGTTCATGGGTTCAAGCCCCATGTTGGGTTCTGTGCTGGCAGCTCCGAGCCTGGAGCCTTCTTCAGAGTCTGTGTCTTCCTCTCTCTCTGTTCTCCCCCACTCTCTCTCAAAAATAAATAAAAACATTAAAAATGTTTAAAAAGTACAAACGTAGCCAGAGACAATACTGAAATTCATGAGCATGTCAGTGTTTCAATAAAACTTTATTAAAAGGGGCACCTGGATAGCTCCGTCAGTTAAGCCAGGGGCTCTTGATTTCGGCTCACATCAGGATCTCGTGCTTTGTGAGTTCAAGCCCCGCATCAGGCTCTGCACTGGCAGCATGGAGCTCACTTCAGTTCTCTCTCTTCTTCTCTCTGCCCCTCCCCTGTTCATTCTCTCTCTTTCTCTCTCTCTCTCAAAATAAAACTTAAGAAAAAAAATTTTTTAACTTTATTAAAAGAAGCAGTGTGGTTGGACACCTGTCTGGCTCTGTCCGAAGGGCATGTGACTCTGGTTCTCGGGGTCATGAGTTTGAGCCCATGTCGTGTGTAGAGATTACCTAGAGAAAAAAAAAGGCAGCAGCAGCAGGCTGGATTGGACTTCAGATTGCCTGCCCTGTGTTCGTTTGGTCTACGTGTACGGATAGGAAAATGTCTCCATGACACATTAGTTAAAAAGCAAAGCTGGAAAGCAGTCAATTAGGTGTGAATGTACATACGTACAACATCAATTGTCCTTACGATAGTCATGTTCTAGAAAGCCACCACGAACAGTGACATCAAACTGAACCGACGTTCCTAAGAGAAATACAGACTTAGTTCCCGGGAGCGACTGGTCGTAACTGCTCAGTATATAATCTTGTTTTATGTGCGTTTCCATTTAGAGACACCCTATTTAGTATGTTGTTGAGTTGTGAGTGTTGAGCTCACACCCGCTGCCCCACCGCCCGACCTGAAGGAGGCTTACCCAACACACGTGTTTTCTCCAGGGGACCCATCACGGCCTCTCTGGGCTCAGGAGCCCCAGCCAGCACCTCAGCACCCTGCTCGAGGGCATGGTTCACAGAGAAATCACCAGCAAGTGCACAGAAATGAGAAAAACGTGGCACCAACTAGACCACAGTGAGGACATTTGTATATAGGAATGAACTGGAACAAGAAGGCAGAGCGTCACCTTCCCGACCTCAGCGGGGGACACAAGTTGGGCGACACGTTTTCTGCAGCGGCGCGAATGTCCAAAATGATGTAGTAAGTGTTACAAGTATTGATGTTTGGTAACAGCTAAACGTTAGTGACCAGACACATTTGCGATGTGGGCTCGGCGGGTCATGCGGATTGTGTGTACGTACGTGCTTGTAAATGTGGAGGGTCAAGCTGTGGACAGAAACACCCCAACTAGGGGGTTAACTTCAGGGAAGAAAAGGGATTTGGGGGGAACATAGGGATGCTTTCCATTTCTCCCACCTGCTGTCTGTAGTGTTTCCATTTTTCATGGACCCATATTACTTTTGTGGTCTTCAAAACCTTTTAAAGATTTTTCTTTAATTTTTTAAATGTTTTTATTTATTTTTGAGAGACAGAGAAAGGCAGCACCAGCAGGGGAGGGTCAGAGAGAGAAGGAGTCACAGGATCTGAAGGCAGGCTCCAGGTTCTGAGCTGTCTGCACAGAGCCCAATGCAGGGCTTGAACCCACAAACCGTGAGATCATGACCTGAGCCAAAGTCAGATGCTTAACTGACTGAGCCACCCAGGCTCCCCTAAAGATTTTTAAAAATAGGGACACCCGGGTGGCTCAGTCGGTTAAGCATCTGACTTCGGCTCAGGTCATGATCTCGTGGTTTGTGAGTTCGAGCCCTGAATCTGGTTCTCTGCTTCACATCCTCTGTCCCTCCCCCTCCACCCTTCCGCACTCGCACTGGCACTTGCTCTCTCTCTCTCTCACTCTCTCTCTCTCAAAAATAAACTTTAAAAGAAAATATATTTTTTAAATAATTGAAATTATATAGCTTGTTGGTCAAAATATTTTAAAAGGAACTTAGAATTAATTTTAAGATTTCAGCAAGTACCCAAACGTCTGTCAGCTGATGGGTGGACAAAGCGCGGTACATCAGGAGTGGAAGACTGGTCGGCAGCGACGAGAAGGAGGTACTGATGTGTCGCAGCAGGTGGGACCTTGCGAACATTCTGCCAAGTGAAAGGAGTTGGTCGTAAATGACCACGTATTGTATGATTTCACTCATTTATGTTTGAAATTCCAGGAGAGACCAATCCATAGAGACAGAAAGTAGGTTAGCACTTGCTTAAAGTTGGGAGGTTTGGGGGAAATGAGGCAGGAGGCTTTCTTTTAGGGGAGACTAATGTTTTTAAAATTCCATTGGGGGTGGGAGTCTGGGTGGTTCAGTCGGTTTAGCATCTGACTGAGGTCATGATCTCACAGTCTGTGAGTTCGAGCCCCGAGTTGGGGTTTGTGCTGACAGCTCAGAGCCTGGAGTCTGCTTTGGATTCTGTGTCTCCCTCTCTCTCTGCCCCTCCCCTGCTCACACTCTTCTCAGTCTCTCAAAAATAAGTAAACACTTAAAAAAAATTTAATTCCGTTGGGATACTGATACATTCACAATTCTGTGAATATACTAAAAAACACCAAGTCATACACTTAAAATGAGTGAATTGCATGGCGTGTGAATTATGTCCTAATAAAGCCATTTAATTTTTTTTCAGTGAGTTATTTTCCTCCAATTCAAATTTAACTTCTTGCATATTTTTCTCAGAAACCTCTGTGTTCTTTTTTCTTTTTCTTTTTTTAGCACAATTCTCCACTTTTTAAAGTTTATGTATTTTGAGAGAGAGAGTGTGTGAGTCCGTGTGCAGGCATGCATGAACAGGGAGGGGCAGAGAGAAGAGAGAGAATCCCACGCCGACCCCACACGGTCAGCGCAGAGCCCGACACGGGGCTTGAACTCAGGAACCCTGAGATCATGACCGGAGCCGAAATCAAGAGTCAGACGCTTAACTGGCTGAGCCACCCAGGCTCCTGTGTTCTTCTTCCCCAGTTTATTTTCCTTTTTATTCACCTGACGAAGAGGGAGCAACTGAAAGGTTCTGGAAAGTCACACGCTGGAAGGTAAGAGGGGCTGGTTTTGCACGATGGTGGGGGTGAAGAGCGATCTTTATTTTCTACTTTGTGCCCCTTCGTTTGGATTATGCAGGTTTTCCAAAGTGAGCATCTACAAGACACACTGGTATTTTTATTACAAACGTGGGCACCTGCTTTACCTTCCTTTTACCTGGAAAGGTCACCCACCCAAAGGTAGACCTGACTTTCCCATGGAGAACTCCCATTTCCAAATAAAACGTCTTATGTTTGCTTGGTTTTTAAAAATTTCCTTCCAGATCTGTCACCCTGGAATGAAGAATAAAGTTTCTGCGTGTTTCCCCACAGGACGCCTTCCTGCCCCCAGAGCATCATCGCATTTCTGAATGGGATGGACAAAAGTTAGTCTTTTTTTTTTTACGTTTATTTATTTATTTTGGGAGAAAGAGAGAGAGAGGAAGAGAGAGCACCAGCAGGGGAAGGGCAGAGAGAAAGGGGGACAGAGGGGTCGAAGCAGGCTCCGTGCTGACAGCAGAGCCCCCCCAGGGGTTCAAACACACAGACCGAGAGATCACGACCTGGGCTGAAGTCGATCACTTCACCGACGGAGCCCCCCAGAGGCGCCCAGTCCTCTGAGGAAGCCCCCTGACACCGTGACTAGGTGGCTGTCGTCAGGCGGGCTGTGGAAGTCTGGGCTCCATCTCAGCAACTGAGCTCCATTACTTCCCGAAGAGGGCAGGGTCCCCTCTTGGTACTCGTGGGACCCTGATGATCACGCCCCCCGTGACTCATGCTTCCTTGCGTCCAGTTGCCCGTGCCCAGGGGCGCCGGTGTCCTGTTTCCGCTCCCCACCTGGGTGCAGAGCTTGTTTCTCCACTCCGGGAAGCTGGCCTGGCCCTGTGATCTGCTCTACAAAGTATTAGCAGAAGGTGGTCACATCCTCAGCAGTGACGGGAGGCCAAGTGCAGAGCCAAGGTGCTCGCAGCCTGGCTGTCACCACGGTGGGACCAGGACACAGCGCAGTCCAGCCCGTGTTGCACAGATGGAACTGAGGTGCCCCAGCCTGTCACTAGCACCTGAGCTGCCTGCCCAGGGAAACCTCTCAGCTCCAAAATTCCCAACCCACAATCCTGAACAAAATCAAATGGTTGTTTTACAACTAACAGCTTTTTTAATTAAAAAAATTTTTTTTCTTTAATCTTTATTTATTTTTGAGACAGAGAGAGACACAGTGAAAGAGGAGAATGGACAGACAGAGGGTGACACGGAATCCAAAGCAGGCCCCAGCCTCTGAGCCATCAGCACAGAGCCCCATGCAGGGCTTGAACACATGAACCGTGAGATCATGACCTGAGCCGATGTCTGCTTCACTTAACTGAGCCACGCAGGCACCCCATTGTTTTTTAAATTTTTGTTAAAAATCAAATCACTGGGCCGCCTTACTGGCTCACCTGGTAGAACATGCGACGTTTGATCTCAGGGTCGTGAATTCAAGCTCCACATGGGTGGTAGAGTTTACTTTAAACATAAATAAAAAGTTTTAAAATCAGTTTTTGTTTTGTTTTGTTGATTTATTTTGAGAGACGGGGGAGGGGCAGAAAGAGAGAGAGAGAAAGAGAGAGAATCCCTAGCTGGCTCCACGTTGTCAGCCCAGAGCCAGACTCAAGGCTCTGCCATCTCACAAACTGTGAGATCATGACTTGAATCAAAACCAAGAGTCCAACGCCTCACTAGCCGAGCTGCCCAGGCGCCTCTCGAATGATTGTGTTAAACCACTGAGTTCTGGGGTGATTGCTTGTGTCGGAGGAAGGAACTGGAGAAGTAACAGACCCGCAGGAAAGACGGCAGTGGATGGCAGTGGATCCCAGTGGAAGAGCACAACACTCTGTGGGGAGTGGGTAGCCGATGCGCCTGTAACCAAGCCTGTGCCCCTGGGAGACCCCGGGCCGTGATGCGTTATCTTCTGCGTGTTTGTAGGACTTGATCTGCTAAAACGTTACATAGGATATTTTACATCTAGTTCCTAAGAGACACGAGTCTATCGTTCTGTTTTCTCGTAACGTCTTCATATTGTTTTGGTAGGTATCACGGTGAAGCTGGCCTCATAAACTGAGCTGAGGACATTTCCTCCTTCCTAATTTTATGAAGACTACGTACAGAATTGCGGCTGTTTCCTCCTTAAACCACTTGTGGAATTCACCAGTGAAGTCGTCTGGGTTCGGCGTTTTCTTTGGGAGGAAGGTTTCAACTAGAGTTTCAGCTTCCTTAATAAATATTAGGTCATCGGTTTATCTATCTCCTTCAGGATGAGCTTTAGGAGTTTTGCCTTTCATGAAATTAGCCCAATATATGGAAGTTGCTGAAATTATTGGCTTACAGTTGTTCAGAATCACCCCTTATTATCCTTTTAATGTCTGTATAATGTCAAATTTGTGTCACGGTAGCTAGAGATTCATAAATGCTATTGATTGTTTCGAAGGTTTGGTTTTATTGATGTTTCTGTTGTCTGCTTCAGTGAATGCCTCTCCGATCTATATTATTTCCCTTCATTCTGTTTACTTTGGGTTTAATTTGCTCTCTTAGTTTCTTGCAGACCTTTCTTCTTTCCCCGTGTAGCCGTCTGTGCTATTAATTTCCCTCTATATATTGTTTTAGTAGCATCTCCACACGTTTTGATTATGTGCTGTGTTTTCATTAGCATTCATTTCAAAATATTTTCTTATTTTTGTTTTTATTTCTTCTCCATCTCATGGGGTATTTAAATTTGTGTTCTTTGGTTTCCAAATATTTGGGGCATTTTTAAGAGATATTTCTGTTGTTGATTTCAGATTTCATCCATGGTGACCCGATAAATCCTTGGTATGACTTGGATCCTTTTAAGTTTATTTTTGTTTTATGACAGAATGTAGTTTCCTGTTCATAGTTCTCTTCTCTACTTGAAAAGAACGCAGCATGGAGTGTTCTATAAATACCAACCAGACCAAGTTCATGAGCGTGCTGTGCAAATCTTCAGTATCCTTCCTGATTTTACGTCTCTTTTTAAAATAATGTTTTATTTTTTAAGTAATCTCTACACCCAATGTGGGGTTTGAACTACCAACTGAGCCAGCTGGTCACCCATGTGTCTGTTTCTTCTATCGTTATTGAGAGGGGGTGTTGGAACTTCTGACTATCATGATCAATTAGTCTTTTTCTCCTTTCAGCTTTTGCATCAATATTTTGGAACTCTGTTATTAGGTTCGTAAATGTTTACAATTTAGGAATGTTAGCATTGTCATGTCTTCTTGATGAATTGACCCATTTATTATTATGAAATAGTCTTCTCTATTCTTGGTAATATTCTTTGGCATCAAATTTACTTTGTTGCATATTAATATTCCAGATTTCTTTTGACTAATATTGGCATGGCATGCTTTTCTCCATCCTTTTACACTTTTTACATATTTGTATCTTTTTTTTTATTTAAAGTGCATTTCTTGGGGCGCCTGGATGGCTCAGTGGGTTGAACATCCAACTCTTGATTTCAGCTCAGGTCATGATCCCACAGTCATGGGACCAAGTCCCGTGTTGGGCTCCACACTGAGTATGGAGGCCGCTTCAGAGTTTCTCTCTCTCTCCCTCTGCCCTTCTCTGCTTGTATGCTCCCTCTCTCTCTCTCAGATAAAAAAATAAATAAAATAAACTGCATTTCTTTTTGTTAAATGCATTTCTTTAAGAAATGTATTACATTTATTTATTATACTTATTGTTGAGAGACAGAGAGAGACAAAGCACGAGCAGGGTAGGGACAGAGAGAGGGGACACAGAATCCCAAGCAGGTTCCAGGCTCCAAGCTGTTAGCACAGAGCCTGAGACAGGGCTCAAACTCACAAACCATGAGATCATGACCTGAGCTGAAGTTGGACACATAACCCACTGACCCGCCCAGGCGCCCCTAAAGTGCATTTCTTGTAAGCCACATATAGTTGGGTCTTGCTTTTTTATTCAGTCTGATGATCTCCGACTTTTAATCCTGGTGTTTAGCCATTCATATTTACTGTGATTGTCGGGTGGCCTCTTTGTTTTCTATTTGTCCCATCTGCTCTTTATTCCATTTTCTGTCTTTTTTTGGCTCCTTTAGGATTAATTGAATACTTTTTATGACTCTATTTTATCTCATTCTTTGGCTAATGAGCTACAACTCTTTGTGTTTTTATGTTTGTGGTCGCTGTAGGGTTGATAGTATTTGTCTTTAATTCATCACCGTCTCCTTACATGTAATATTACACCACATTCATGTACAGTATGAGAACCTTATAACAATACACTTCCATTCTCCTTTCTTCTTTCTTCTATTATTCTATTTATTCTTTATTCAATTGTTGTCCTATATATTTTACTTCTGTGTATGTTATAAATCCCACAAGTTGTTCTGTCTAGAGCCTAGATTCTCTGATCCAAGGCCCATTCACCCAATCTACATGCTAACAACAAAGCAAGAAAACAAACAAAAGTGGGAGCGCCTGGGTGGCTCAGTTGGTGAAGCATCTGACTCTTGGTGTTGGCTCAAGTTGTGATCTCTTGGTCTTGGGGTTGAGCCCCATGTGGGGCTCTGCACTGAGTGTGGAGCCTGCTTGGGATTCTCTCTCTCTCTCCCTCTCTCTCTGTCTCTGCCCCTTTTCCTCCTCCTCCTCCACCTTCTTTTTTTTCCTCTCTCTCTCTCAAAATAAAAAAAATAAACCTAAAAGAAAATGAAAACAAATAAAAATCCTCAGCTCAAATTCATCTTTGACAAGTCTCAAGCAGGAAAGATCATGCTGGTTAAATGTGAGGTGGATCCTCTCCAAAATGCACCCTCATCAGGAAATTCGTCTACTTCTGAGTATGGACTCTTCATGCTTTCCACAGTGCATGTTCATTTAAGCCTCGGAAAGTTCTCAAATAGCCACTGGGATAAAAGTGATAGATTTACAGGGCAATGTTACTATAAACTACTTTCTCATGTAGAACGTAGAAATGCATAATGTAACACATAGCTTTGTGTTCTGTAATGAATCATAATTGCTTCTACATCTGGTGGTTACACGGCGCTAGGCACCATTCTGAGTGCTGTTCCTGTATTAATTTATCTAACCTTGCTTCATGGTCAAGTAGCCCGTTTACAACAGGGCCGCGCACATTGCTATATATGGCAATGCAGCACACGTTGAACTTGAGAGTGCAATCAATTTTAAGGATGAGGTGCATCCTGTTATATTACTTTGCTACACTGGTAGATCAAGAGTTACCAAAAAGGATTCGGTTTCCATCCCACGTGAATACTAAATTTCGTTCCCTCTTTAAAAAGAAAAACACTTCGTACTTTATTATTTCAACAAGCTCTCAATCTTATTGTTGCAACTAGATCCAATAAATTTTAGTTGTTACTGTGCATATCATTTTTATGATATGGCATCGGACTCTCAAACAGATACTGACGAGGGCAGGGCTGGAATTCGTGGCGTACTACCTTGTTTGTATAATCTACGCCCCCGAAGAGAGGAATAAATCATACATTCTTGTGTAGCAGGGCAGAAAGCGATCCCACGTGCTCCAGCAAAGGACCTCCAGGCACATCTGTGGAATGTCAGAGCCTGGCTCAGAGGTGAAGACCAATTTGGGGATGGGGCGCCTTTGTGGCTCAGTCGGTTAAGTGTCCGGCTTCAGCTCAGGTCATGATCTCTTGGTTCATGGGTTCGAGCCCCGAATTGAGCCTCTGAATCGAGCGTCAGATCCTCTTCCCCTTCTCTCTCTGTCCCTACTCCTCTCTCTCTCTCTCTCTCAAAAACAAATACACATTTAGAAAAGAAGCCCAATTGGGGTGCCAGTCCCACAGCTGGAGACACAGAATCTGAGGGGAGGTGATGGCAAAGGCCAGATGAGACCAGGGAGTGGACCAGTCCAGCCATCCCACCTGTGAGGTTGCTGGGCTCTCTGCCTGGACCTGGGGACAGTCAGGATGCAGTAAGCCAACCCTTGCTCACAGACAACGTCTTAAGGAAGAGGAGAAATCTGAAAATAAAATCAAAAGCAGCAACATTTGGGTGGGCTCATGTGGAGAACTGAATATTAAGTAAATATGTATTAAAAATAAGTAGATAAGTAGAACATACAGTAGTCAGGGAAGGCCCTGAGAAGGTGACATTTGAGTCGAAGCCGGAGAGGGTGACGGAACACGCCAGGCCGCCTGGTAAGGAAGAGCATTCCAGGCCGCAGGGACACGGGACCCAGGCTGCGGAGGAAGACTCAGGAAGCTAGTGAGGAAGGACAGACAGGGGTGTTGTAGGAGCCGAGGGAACACGGACAGCAGAGCACACGGAATCTGTGAACCACCGGAGGGGTGTTTGCTCTTCCTACAGACAGAGGCTGTGGCGGAGGGAGTCGGTGGGAGGGGAAGAGAAGGCGTGAGCTGGATTCTGAGGGAGTCACCCTCTTTGCTTCTGGTTGCACTGATTCAGCTTTGAGCTGCTGGAGCTTCAGACCGTGGGAGAGGGTGTACAGACTGAGGCGTCGAAGGATGTATTCTGAAGATAGAGCCAGGATGTCATCGCAACGGATTTGATGTGGGAGAATAAGAGGAGTCCAGGGTTGAAGTCTCTGGCCTGAGTGATGTTTGCTGAGATGGGAAAGACGGGAGGGCGTCGGCCAGGGGGAAGGGTCAACAGCTGTGTTTTGGGCAGTTCCAGTTGGACGTGCCCCCGACGAATTCACGGGGGAGACGGTGAGTGGGGTGCTGGGCAGGTGACAGTGGAGGGTGAGGGAGGGGCCCAGCTGGGACGCTCATCAGCAGTGTCCGTCTGTGGTCGGCCTTTACAGATGGGAGACTTGCCTGCCATCCCCACGGGATGCGTAGAAGTGAGGGAGAGGACAGCACACAGAAGAGCAGGGGACAAAAAGAGTGGCCAGTATGGGCGGAAGAAAATCAGCACATGCTTTGGAAGCCAGATGAAGAAAGTGTTCCCAGAAGGTGAGGGCACGAGCTACTGCCAAATCACATAAGATTAGGACTGATCGTTGACCCTTGAGATGAGAAACATGGGACCCACTGAAGACCTTGTCGTGGGAAGTTCTGTAGAGAGAAAGAGGTGAAATCCTGCCAGACGAGACTTGGAGGTCCGAGAAAACGGCAGAGTGGGGACACCTGAAAATGCTCTGCTCCATAAAGGCAATGGCAAACTGGCTAAATTAACAGAGTCAGCTTTCAAAGAATGCCGGAAACCAACCAAAGGCTTGGAACGGTCCTGGAGGTAGGAGGCATTCACGCAAGACAAGCAGCCAAGTCTTGGTGAGAACAGAACATTTCAGTAGAACAGAAGTTTTAACTTGTTCTGTTCCTGTCTGCGCCTCTCCAGCTTTGCAAAGCCTGAAAGCCCAGCAACCCGACAGCCACCAGGGAGGGCACAGTGGAGGGAGAACGTCTCAAGCCCCCACCGCCAGGGCAGTGACAATATCTGACTCGTCTGGGCTCCCGGGGAGACCCCGCCTGCAAGGCTGCCTCTGTCGGACTTGACCTCGAGCTTCTCCTATAAGATGTGTGTGTTGAGAACCACGTAGAAGTAATAGTCTGACTCCACAAGTGCACTAAGCTGGGGCAGACCAAGAGGTCAGCGAAAAAGCTCGAGGGGGAAGCTAGAAAAGGAGCTATCGGAAAGCGCCGATCTTGTCTTTAGGCTCCGTGACTTGCTTTTTTCACTTAACATGTCCTAGAGGCCTCTCCGTCAGTAGACACAGGTCCACCCCATCCTAATCCACAGTACAGCATCGTGAGAGAGATCCACGTGTCCATGTCTATGTCGTATTAACCTTAGGTGACATAACATATTATTTATATTAATGTATTAATATACTATCTATGTGTGTGTTCATTTAGACATTCCCCTACTGATAGATATTTAGGTCGTTTCTACTTTTTTGCTGTGAAGGATAGTGCTGTGTGAAGTAGTGACCAGTCTACAAGGACGGCCCCCGGTAAACGTCCCCTCCAGGTTTCCATGGCCGTCCCTCCCGCACCGGGTCTGGGCTGATGCGCCGACTGTGGTCAGCACCTCGTGGGGAATCGGTACTGTTCGGGGATCCAGGAGAGACCTGACCAAGGACGGCTGCCTCTCCTTCGTGGCCTTCAGAGCTGGCTGCCATGAGTCCAATGTCCTTCCAAAGGGAGAGGCCGCATGCTGAGGCCTCCAAGAAGAACTGTCCCCGCACTCTTCCAGAGAAGGAGGCCACGGGGAAGGGCACCGATGTGCCAGACATGTGAGTGAAGAAGCCGTATTGGGTGTTTCCACCCAGCTGAGCCTCAGGGGTCTGCGTGGATCTCATCTGGGTGAGGCAGTTTTACGTGGGTGGGGCAGTCTCGTGGTGTGTGTGATAATTTCACAATCAATGGGAAGTCACTTGAAAGGGCCACATCGGCCTGTGCCCCTTCCTTGTGTGGCGGTGATGTCCTGGGGCTGCCGTAGCACCCAGACCAGAGGCTTCCACACCGAGCATCCTTGTCTTGCTGATCTGGAGGCTGGACGTGTGTGGTCCCGGTGTGGGCCGGACCAGGCTCCCTCTGAAAGCACAGCGAGGATCCGTTCCAGCCTGGCATCTCCTAGCTTCCCGGAGTTCTCTGTCTCGTGACGACAGCCCTCCATCGCCCCTGGTGCCTTCCCTCTGCACACGTCTGTCTCTGTGTCCAGTGTTTTCCTTTCCGTGAGGATGCAGTCATCGTGGCTTAGGGCCACCTCACCACCTCATCTTAATACACAGTATCTGAAAAGATCCTGTTTCCAAATCAGATCACAGTCACCGGAGGGGTGGGTTAGAACTTCTGCATCTTTTAGGGGGCACAAAACAACCTGTAACCTACATCAAAACCAGCTCACGGGCCTCAGGCTCCCAGAAGTTTGAACAGCGGAAGCGGGACAATCCTCGTGCGTTTCAGAGACTGCGTTTCATAGGGCGAGTGCCGTCCAGTAAGGATGTGACTGGTGATCCCCGGAGGACAGAGATTCTACATTTGCTTTGAGGACTGAGAACTAAAGGGGCGCCTGGGTGGCTCAGTTGGTTAAGCATCTGACTTTGGCTCATGTCATGATCTCCTGGTTCATGAGTTCAATCCCTGCATTAGACTCCGTGCTGACAGCTCAGAGCCTGGAGCCTGCTTCAGATTCTGTGTCTCCCTCTCTCTCTCTGCCTCTCCCCTGCTCACAAAGTCTGTCTCTTGAAAATAAATAAACTATTAAAGTAGTGTTTTTTTTTGTAAAAAGACTGAGAACTAAACTATTTTTAAAGAAGATTTTGGAAGATATTATATGCATGAAGCCTTGTTGAAGAAACACCTTTGTAATATTAGTATTTTCACCCAATAATCCTACTGTAGTCGCCATGGTGATATAGATACATCTTGGTTTTATTGACTTTCCCGTCCGGAAAAGGACCCACTATGATTTTAGCTGTCCTGTCAGGGACAGTGCTCTGACCCCAGGGGTGGTACAATGGGAAATTTATGTCTGGTCTTTGTCCCAGGTTCCTGGCTCAGAGCTCCTAATGCCCTTGGAGTCTCTGGGGTCATGAGTACCTTTCGTTTCTCATAACCAGCCTCTCTCAGCTACACCTGAGTGCGTGTTAATGCGGGGACTTGGAGGGCCCCTGGCAGCTTCGGATGGAGGCCGGTCACCAGAAGAACCAAGCCATGGATAGAGGTTTGGGATTTTCCGCCCCACCCCTGGACCTCTGGGGAAGGGAGAGGGCCAGAGACTGAGTTCAGTCACCAGTGGCCAATGATTTTTTTTAATTAAAAAATTTTTTTTAATGTTTATTTATTTGAAAGAGAGACAGAGATAAAAGAGGGCGACTGGGGGAGGAGCGGAGAGAGGGAGAGACAGAGTCGGAAGCAGGTTCCAGCTCCCAGCTGTCAACGCTGAGCCTGACGTGGGCTCAAATCCACGAACAGTGAGATCATGACCTGAGCCAAAGTAGGATGCTTAACCGACTGAGCCACCCAGGCACCCCTGTTTATTAATCTGAGAGGGAGATGCAGACAGAGTGTGAGCAGGGAAGGAGCAGAGAGAGAGGGAGACACAGAATCTGAAGCAGGCTCGTCACTCTGAGCCGTCAGCACAGAGCCTGACATGGGGCTTGAACTCAAGAACTTTGAGATCATGACTTGAGCGAAGTCAAACCCTTAACGGACTGAGCCACCCAGGTGCCCCACCAACGGCCAGTGATTTAATCAGTTGTGCCTAGGTAGTGACACCACCGTGGAAACCCCTGGAGGAAGGGGTGCAGAAAGCTTTCAAGTTGGCGGACACATGGAGGAGTGGGGAGCCGGAGCACTGCCCCTCCACACCTCGCCCTGCACGTCTCTTCCAGTCGGTTGTCAAGAGTGACATCCCTTATAGTAAACAGGAAGTAGTCAGCGAATTGCGGTCCTGAGTTCTGGGAGCCAGGCTCGCGAGTTATCAGAACCCAGGAGGGCGTCGTGGGAAGCCGCGACTTCCCAGCCAAGTGGGACAGAAGTGTGGGTGGCCCGGGGCACCCGGGACCTGAGCCTGGCATCTGGTGTGCAGGCGCCTCGTGGTGCTGAGCCCTTGGCCTTGGCCTGGGGCCAGCTGTGGGCGGCCACGTCAGGAGAGGGTTGAGCTGAGGGCCCTCCCGTTGCTCTCTGGAAAACCGACGTTGGAGAAGACACCGTGTTCAACAAAAACCTCTCTTCATCTTAAAGAGGTTAAGACTAGACCCTCAGCTGGTCGTGGGGGGCTGCGGGGGGTCCTCTTTGTACAAAATGGTGAGCTACACAGAAAAGTATTTCCTGTCCCCGTCTTTCTGCTGCCCCCATCTCTTGATGTAAGGATTGGAAATTTAAGATAAAGTTTCTTTGTTATAATGGTCGGGCTCTGTGAGCTTCGGAAGTTTGTAGTTTGGTGAAAACCTGAACCTTTGTGCCCTTGATTCTGAAGATGCATTTGGGGGAGTAAGAAGCCTGTTCCCACCGTCCGCAGACACAGATGGTTTGAGATAAAATTTACTTCGCAATTGGACGGATGTGCAGTTTTAGGGACAGCCTATCGAAACCTGGCTCAGTTGCACAAGCGTGAAACGGGAAACCTGCTGGCACCATGTCGTACGGATCAGCCACACGGGAGGGAAGGTGGCGGCCTGGCAGGTGAAAGAATGTATTGTTTGTCCTAAATCCGAGTTGAACACGGCGTTTTCTGTGTCCCTCCCTCGTCCCCTCTGCACACACCAGCAGAGTCACTCAGGGCGCCTTCAGGGCAACGTGAAGACAGACCTAATTCAAGCACACCTGCGACACCAGGTTCAGTCACACTGTGACATGAGCCTCCAGGTGGGGTTCCAGACTCCCGGTCCTGGGGTGACGGGGATACAGGAGGTGTCCCTGGGGAAGAGACAGCAAAGGGCCTGGGTTTGAGAGATTCCTCCATGGGAGAGCCTGTTAGGAGCTGGATGGTGGAGGAAATGGGCAGGTGGGAAGAGAGGCTCTTAACTGGGGAAGGGATGATGTTGTCCTGGTCTCGGGTGACGGCCCTGGGGACAGAGGACAGTGGCAGAAGGCATCTGGGAGGTAAAAGCCCCCGGACATGGCCACGGGGGGATGTACAGGGAGAGGGAGGGGTTTGGGTTTGTGTCTCATCAGGCTCCCTGGGCAGCAGCGCCATGGGGTGAGGGAGGGAATTTAGAAAAAAGATTAGGTTTCAAGCAGGGTTCAGGGTGCAGCGGGGGGTGTAGGTCAGGAGCCAAAGTTGGGGGCACCTGGAGGGCTCAGTGGGTCAGGCATCCGATTCTCGATTTTGGCTCAAGTCATGATCTCATGAGATGGAGCCCGGCATTGGGCTCTGTGCATGGAGCTTGCTTGGGATTCCCTCTGTCTCTCTGTCTCTCTGTCTCTCTCCCTCTGCCCCTCCCTTGCTCGCTCTCCCTCTCTGTCTCAAAATAAATAAATAAATAAATAAATGAATAAATAAATAAATGTTAAAAAAGAAAAGGGGTTTCCGTCTGGATACCTGTAGTTTGAGGTTCCCCGGGACAGCCCAGCGGAGCTGCGGAGGTCTGGGGGTGCAGGCTGGAGATGGAGATGTGGGTGCCATGCACACAGGTGGGGGGCTGAGGCCACGGCAGGGGGAGACGGGAGAGTGGAGAGACCGTGCCCAGCGGTCAGCCAAGTGCAGAATGAGGAGGAGCCTCTAACGGCGCAGCCTGGAGCCAGAGGCCCTTGGTGTCCCGAAGCCCAGGGGAAGCGTGTGCTCCCGGGAAGGACTGGTCTAGGACGACGCGCTGCAGAGAGGCTGAGCGAGGCGGACACAGAGACCTCCTTGGCTTTCGTACTGGGGGGTCCCAGTGGACCTTGGCCAGGCTATTGGGGCGGCTCAAGGGGGCGGGGCCTCGAAGCTGGGCCGGCCAGGACGGTGGGGAAACGGAGCCACCCTGTCGGCGCCTGGACTTCTGGGAGGGCACACGATCTCCCAGCCGGCACGGGCCTGAGCCCTAGGACCCCGCGGGGGCCGGCCTGCATCCCCACACAAGCCTGGCTGGCAGAGGCTGGGAACAGAGCCCCCACTTTTCACATCCGTGCAGTGACGTGTGCTCTGCTCTGATACCCCAGGTCCCTCTTTTTTTTTGTTTGTTTGATCCAGCATTTTCTTATACTCAAAAAACATTACTTGTAAAAGAAACAGCTAATAGATTGGGTTTCATCCAAACGAGAAAGTGCTGCTTATGAAAAGGCACTGTTAAAAAAAAAAAACACTAAAAGACAAACTAGAGGCTGGGGGAAAACGTTATCTGTTTCTTTACTGGAACAAGTTTCTATCCAGAACACATAAAGAACTCTTAAAACTCAGAACTAAGAAGATCTATAACCCAGTTAGAAGATGAACACAAGATTTACACAGACATTTCCCAGGAGAAGGTATACACACGGCCAACAGGCTGATGCCCCAGGAACCCCTCGCCTCAAAGCCTTCACACTGGCCTGTCACTGCACCTAAGTGTTTTCCTCCAGGTACCCGCATGGCTCCCCGCTCACCGTCTTGTAGGGGTGCCTGGTTGCATCCTGCGGCTCTCGCTGGCACACCACGCTCATTTCCTCCTCCTCTCCCCACTGCCTGAGGACAGCGTGGCTGTGAGCCGTGTGGGGGTGTGGCAGTCAGCCTCCTGGTGGACACCCCCCCACACACAGTTTCCTGCTACAAGGAAGAGGGCCAGCCCATGAGGCCCATACTGCGGAAAAGTCTGTGTGACTTCCAAGACGAGGTCAGAAAAGACACTGCAGCTGCTGGCTGGCTCCCACTCTGCGGCAGGTCAGCTGCCATGTCAGGGGGTGCTCAGGGAGCCCCCCAGAGAGGTCCACGTGGCGAGGGATGGGGGCCCCCACCCAGCGCCAACTAGCCAGGCACCTGAGCTAGCTGCCTTGTGAAGACCTCTGGCCTCAGCGACGCCTTCAGATGCTGCCGACCCTGGCTGACTCTGACCCAGACCGAGCTACGCCTCTCGTGAATTCTTGACCCACAGAAACTAGCGGAAAAATAAAGGTTTACTGTGTCAGGCTGCCGGGCTTGGGGGTGATTAGTCCTGCAGCAATCGATAGCCAGTACAGGTTGAGGGAACAGTCTGGCTTGGGGTCTAAGCCACGTTCTGCTACTTAGAAAGCACATATTTTGACGCTGCCCCCCCTCCCCCGTTCATGAAGATAAACTTCTTGCGTTTGTTCCTATAGGTTCTGAGCCTGTGGTAATGGCAGCAAGGAGGGAGTGAGGGGGCACATTAGGCAGAGCAACCCAGAGTTATAGGCAGGCGGACCTGGGACAAAAAAACGCTGAAAAGATCATTTTTATAAACCTTTACGGAGCCATATGCGATATAACCCCCATTCTGACCCTACCCCGGAACTGTCAGCGAAAGTACATGTTGCTGTTTAAACTCTCAGGTCAGGTGTGGGGGGCACCTAGTTGTGTGAAAATTGCACACAGAGGAGGGGCCGAGGCGTGATTCGGTCATTTCCCCGAAGTTCACACCAAAAGTAAGTGGCGGAGCTGCCGGCCGGATCGTTCTGGAACAACACCCTCGAGCCTCTGCAGCAGAAAGCAGGAGAAAAGCAGATCCCCGGACAGGACAAAGCTTTGCTGATGGGCAAGGCTCCCAGGACCCTTCTCTGCCTTCCCTGTGTGGTCTCCACCCCATCCTCAACGGAAGAGTCTGGAATAAGTGCTTCGGGACCAACTCTTAAAGCCTCATGTAGTCTTAAAGCCTTCTCGAGGGCCCCCAGGGGAAGAAAAGAGGGAAAACCCAAACATAAAGACCTGGCCGTCCTGAAACATGTGGGTGAGCTGCCTGCAGCTCAGATAGGCAGACAGACAGCTCAGGCTGCCTGCACCAGCCTGCTGCCCCTGGCCAGGCACGGGCACAGCCCCTCCAACGCGCATTAGGAAAGAGAAGTGTGTGGGAAGTTCCCGCAAACAGATTCGGCAGAGACAGTGGAGGGAGGCCTAAATCATTTTAACAGGGGCCGCGGGGGCGCTCGGCACAGCAAGAGAACTTTCCTTTCCTGCCATGTGTGAGGCAGCGGAGGGGCAGTTCCGGGGGCGGGGTGGGGGGAGGGGGCAAGCTCAGCCCCTGGGGGTCTGGCACCCAAGGCCAGGGCTCTCCCTAATTCACCCCAACTAGCAGGAAATGGTGCTTGAGCAAAAAACGCCAAACAAACTGCTTGAACTGATAAACCTCACAAAACAAACAACCCAGACGCTGGCTGGCGGTTCCAAATCCTTTTTCCAAGAGAGCAAAAACAAAGAAAATTCCTAAGTTACAAACAGGAGGGTCAGGCTCTCCAATTCCAGACCTTGGCATGTGTTAAGCAAAACCAAGAATAAGCAAGAAAATATGCTATTTGAATTGCATTCAAAATGTCTTTTACAAGTGAAGCAAATTACTTCTGCATGTTCCGGGGCTCTGCAGAGAACAAATAGTGTTCTGCCTTTAATGGGTAAAATTACACAATTTGCTTTTAACAGTAAACCAAAAAGCCACGGTGGCTTCAGATAGCATCGCGCTCCCTTGACGCAGCTCTGCTCCCGGCGGTTTTGGAGGGACGTGGTCGTTCCCAGCGGGAGGCGCCGGCGGGGACGCGGCCTGGCCTGTTCTCTCCTCGAACGTTCCGCTTCTCCATGCCGTCGCCTCTCCCCCTCCCGCACGGCTGGGTTCTGGGACCGGGTGGCTGCCGCATTTGTCCCCGCGGGCCTGGCCGGGAGCATGTGGTCCCGAGTCACTGATTTGTGACCAGGTCCCCGGGGGCCCTGCCCCCTGAAGGTGGATGCTAACGGCCACGGGGCGCCTCTGCGGCCACGGCCCGCGGGGCGCCCCCAGGGCGCACCTTTGCGGCCAAGCGTCCCGAGGGCGCGCGCGGGAGGCCCGCCCCGGGACAGAGCGGCGGCCCCCGGTCCCGGCCCCCCGCTTCCCGCGCGCCCCGCCCGCCGCGGGCGCGTCCCTCCGGCAGGGGGCGCCGGCCTCGCTCTGCCCATCGGGGCGGGCGAGCCGGGGACCCTGCCTCCTGCGCGCCCGCGGTCCGCCCCCCGCGCTCGTCCCGGCGGCCGGCGGGACGCCCAGCCCGCGCCCCGGAGCCTAGCCGCCAGCGCGCGCCGCGCCCGGAGCCGAGCGGCGCCTCCGGCCCGGCCCGGGAGCAAGACCAGGAGTTCCTCGGAAGGGACCGACTTGCGCAGCGCCCGGGAGAAAGGGCAGCGGACGCGCGGCCGACTGCGGTGGTGGCGCCCGGCCCCCCGCGCCCCGCCGGCCCCCGCGCCCCGGCCCCCCTCGGCCCGCGGCATGGCCCGGGGCCCCGCGCTGCCGCCGCCGCGCGCCCCGGCCGTCTGGGTGGCCGCCGCGCTCCTGCTCTGCGCGTCCCGGACCTCAGGTAGGAGCCGCCGCCCCGCGCCCGGCCCGGCGCGTCCCCTCGGCGCCCGCGCGGCGGCCCGCGTTCTCGGGTCCGTGCCCCTCGCCCGTGGCCCGGGCCGCTCTCCCGAGCAGGGGGCGCCGCGCGGGGCCCCTTCCTGGGAGGCGCGCTCCGGGGACGCCTAAGTGTTTCCAGAGGCCGGGCGGGCGGCGCCGGCGGGGGAGCCCCCGGCCGCGGGTCGGCGAGGGTCGCGAGTGTGAATGCGGCCCGATCCTGGGGCCGCAGACGTGACTCCAGTTCTCAGGGTCTCGTCTCGGACCTCGCGCTCCCGGGTGTCCCCTGCGGGGCTCGCCGGCCCCCGCGCCTCCTTCTGCGCCCGAGCCCCCGGCTGGCCGGCGGCGCGGTCGGGCGGGGCCCGGGGGAGGGGGCTCCCGACCCCGCCGCTTGGGCCAAGAGGACTTTGGCTTCCCTTTTGTTGGCCCCGAAACCCCCTCCTCCACTCCCGGGAGGTAGCCGAGTGGCGTTTCCTGCTTGGGGTCGGGGGTCGCCAGGCGGCCTTTCGGCTGCTGGGGCGGCGCCGCGAGACCCGGGACCAGGCACGCGGCTGGAGGATCGGGCCCAGGTCCCTGGTGGCATTTTGCTGGAGGGGCACACGCTGCCCCCGGGGGAGGGGGCCGGCCCGGGCTTGTCTGCGTGGGCCCCGGGGCGCGCAGGACCCGCCGCGGTGCGGAGGGAGCCGGGTGGGGGGGCTGCCTGGGCGGCCCGAGGGGGCGGCGCTCGCCCACGCCGTCCGGACCCCCCAGCACCTCCGGCCCGCGCGCCGCGGCCGAATTCCGGGCGCCCTGCCGGGGTGGGGGAGGGCGGCCGCGCCTCCGGGCGGGAGGCTTGGAGGCCGCGGAGGTTCGCCTCCAGCCCCGGGAAAGTGTGCGCCGCTCCCTTGCTCCCTTGCCCGTAAGAGGGATTCGGAGTCGCCCGCCGCTTGCACGGTGCGCCGCTGCCGGCTGTTCCCGCGGGCAGCGTAGAGGTGAGGGACCGTCGCGCCAGGGGGCTCGGCTCTGCCCGCGTCTTTTGCCAGCTGCGCGCTCCAGGGACCCGTCTGCGGGGCCAGGAATCGCGGGCAGCCTTTTGCGTGGTCGTCTGGGTTTAGGCAGATGCTGCTTACTCAGACATTTCTGGCTACTTGATTTGGGAAGTGGGTTTGCTCTTCTGTCGCTGTTCCTTAAGGCACAAACCGCCCTGGGTGCACGGTGCAATGGTAAAGTGTATCTGAAGTCAGTCTGGGCGCTGGGAGCCCCATCCCTGTGGGTTTCTGCACCCCTCCCCCCGCAGAGGTCCCTCTCCCATTTAGAGCCGGGCGACCCGTTTGCCGCGCGGCGGGAGGGGCGGGAGGGGCGGGAGGGGCTCAGAGCCCGGCCCGGACGCGCGGTGGCGCAGCGCTGGCGCGGGGGGCGCGGGGCTTAGTGGTCCCGCGTCACTCACTCCGCCTGGCGGGCCCGCGGCTGCGGCCTGTGCGGAGGGTGGGGTGCTGTGGGCCCCTGGGGGCGGGGTGAGCTGGGAGCTCCAGGAAGGGTGACCTGTCGGTCGCTCCGATCGGCTCTCGGGACGAGACCGGGAAAGTTGCCGCGTTTCTTCGCGGAGTAGTTTCAACACTGCCGTCATGTCCCGTTGCCTTGAAGACCACTTCTGAGCCGTGTGTGGAGGTAACTTTCTTCTTCCGGTGAACGAGGGGTCTCTCTAAGGGAGGGGGTGGGAAAGCTGTTCCTCCTCCTCCTCCTCCTCCTCCTGGGATTCAGATATGATCATTCATGTTCCGAACATGACTGCACTTTAACGGTTACAGGAGATTTCCGTGTTTGGCGTCTTCTCTGCTGCGAGGAGGAATCCTTGTAATTTGAGTGTATTTTATACACAAGTCATGTTACTATGGAAAAACATGGAAAGGTTATCGTAGAAGGATTTATAAGTTCTTACTCGGCGTTTTTCTATAAGGCTCTCTTTTCTGGGGAGAGAAGCACCTGATGGGCTGTGTACCCCGCCCAGGTGGGATAGAGCGGGAGGGACAGTTTTGGGGTTCTCCCTTCCCCCATTTTGGTAGCACGGGGCTGATTTCTGGCCCAGGTCCCTGGAGTGATGGTCCTAATAAATGATAGCGGTCTGTTTGGAAGTAAGCAAGTGAAAACATCTTGAGTAAGAAGACTTTGGAGAAAGAAGAGTTTTCCTGGATATAGTACGGCAACACGTTTTTCTTATTATGGCTGAGGACTGAGCAAAGAAGACAGCCTTTGAAATGGTTCAGGATTGCTCATGGGAGAGCAAGTTTCACCCTGGTGTCTGCTGAATACCGATTGCTTCCCTGAGCCCTGCAGCACCGCTGACCTTGACGGGCGCCCACCGGAAGCTGCTGTCCTGAAGTGTCCCCGAGACGGCCTTGGGTGCCATCAGGGCTCCTGTCCGTCAGGCTGAGCTGCTAATTCCTACAGCAAGTCACGGTTGGAAAACGGACCAGCATTTTGCTTCGTCTTGGGGGAGGGATTAAAAAAAAACAACCTGGGTTTCAAAAGATGCTTGCCGGGGTAGTTTTGGGGAACAGTGAATTGCAGACTGGCGAGGCCACGTGAAAGAGCTTTCTGTCTTTACTGTTTAAAGCTCTTTCCGATTGTCCGTCGGAGCACAGCGATCCTTGGTGTTTGTATGGGCCTCTCCTCCGTCAAGTGCTTGTTACCAGCGAAGGTTTAGTCCGGGTTTAACCTCTGAGACACGTATGCCCGGCAGAGCCTGGGTTTGACGCGGCTCTTTCCTTTGGAGTCTTTTCCGGAGCGATCAGTGGGATGGAAATTCCGTGGGGCCCCATGCCCTCCGAGGGGTAGGGGAGATGAATCCTCCAAAGGGGAGTTTCTGAAGCCAGGTTTCCACCGGAGCGCTGGCTGTCCCTCCCCGGGAGGCCAGGATGTGGGAAGTTACTGCCATGGAAATGGCAGCTGGGTGCGAAGGGCTTGGCCCCCGACCGACCGCCAGTCTGATGAAGCCCGGGGCATTCGCACACTCCGCATCTCTCTTCCCCGAGAGAGTGCTCATTCTGTCATCCAGGGTGTCCTCGAAGGAGGGACAGCGGTGCTAAGTGTTCTCCCCACCGGGCTTTATAACCATCTTCCAAAGCGTTTGCTGATGTCAGAGGCCTTTTGGTGTTTATTTGGCCCATTCCCTGGGAACCTGAAAGCGGCTCTGAAGGTCTCCCCCCGCGTGTGGTTACCATGTGCCACAGGGCCGGGGAGGGACGATTCGGGTTTGCCCTGCTGTGCTGGGGAAGGGGGCTCCTTGAGGGCTGTGACCCCATCCTGCTAAAGAAGGCCGTCATTAAGATACTTCCTTCTTTGGGGACCCTGTGGTGACTGCCAGGTGACCTCCATGAATACCATGCATGAAAGCTTTCAAAGCAAAAGGGGACTGTGCTGGTTAAGTCTGGGTCTTGTGTGGCCAATGTCAATTCCACGAGAGGACCATCTGGGTTGAAAGGATGAATGTTGAGAACGTTGCTTTCTGGTGACCTTTGGGTGCTGTGGTTTTGTGCTGCTCGCTGCAGCTCGAGGACAGAAGTGCTGAGGACTTTGATGTGTAGTCAGAGCTTCCTGAGTTTGGAAGCAAAAATCGATGCAACCACAGGAGCCGCGGCCCCGTAATTATGGCCTCAAGCAGCCGAGGGTCGGTACCAGCCTCCCTCAAGTCTGTGTTTCTTTGGTTTCATGGAGGAGCTCGCCAAGTGGAAAAGAGGGGCTGGCACCCCTTTTTGCCTGGTGATACTGTCATGAGTCATATCTGGGGTGTGATCTCCTTGAAATCAGATCAACAGGGTGGCCAAGGAATTGTCAAACAAGGCTGGGAGTTTTCCGAAAGCCTCCAAAAATAGGAATTGTGTTGGTGTGCTTTGCCCCATTTTGGAGACCTCTTCTTTTTTTTGAGTTCTATCGTGGAAAGGACCCTCCCCCATCCAGTCCCCCCAAATCAAAAGCGAAAGGGAAGGAAATAATTACAGAAAAATGTATCGAAATTAGACTAAGGGTCTTGTCTTCCAGAAGGTCCTAGGTTCCAGGCGGAAGTGGTGTATCTTTAATTGTCCTTGGAATGAACTTTGGGACGGACTCTGTCAGACACTTTTGAGACGTTATCTCAGGAGAATGTGACTGCTTCTTCAAGTCGTGGGTGAGTGGGGGAGGGTTCTCCCAAATCCCCAGTGCTCTCAGCCTCCTGGTTTCCACGGCACTGCGCAGTTAAATATCAGAAACCCACACTGCAGACTTGAGCAGTGCGCGACAGGAGCCACTGGGCATGTGGAGCTATTGAGGTTACAATGAGTTGAACTGAAGTGGAATGAAAGACTCACTTCCTCACTGTGCTGGCTGCGTTTCCCGGACCGCGCACACACAGGACATCTTCCTCACTGCGGGGAGCTGTGTCGGCCACCACAGGCCACGACCGAGGAGGCTGTTCTTCCCCTTTGTCCAGAGGCTGCGTGTTTGTCCTGTGCTCCAGGAGCACATGGAGAGTCCAGAGCCAGGAGGGGCTTCGCCTCGTTTGCCCAGGTTTGCTCGTCGACCCTGGGGGACCAGCAGGCAGACCAGGGCTGGACGGACTCTGATCTGCGCAGTCCTACTCCCAGAGGCACCAGCTGGTGGAGGGAACCGAAGCACGGAGCCTCGGCCCATGCTTGCCTCCCACGCAGGCACCGGGCTGGACAGAACTCCGTGAGCACACGTGTGCACCGTGCACACGTGTGTAAGCCTGTGTTGGGGGGGAGCGTGTTCTTGGGGTAGAAAGTCAGCGGTCAGACGGATGGGGACCTATCAGACGTGCGGGTGCCAGCTTGAGGGGTGCTGTGGTCCGACCTGGGACACAGGTGAGCACCAGACACCGCGGTGAGCGCAGGTGTTCCGGGGACAGAACAGCACTCTGCGATTCAGCGCTGACGGTAGGGAGGTAGGTAACTAAATGCGCGTGTCTTCTGACAGAGCGTCCCGAGGGGGTGACTTCAAAAAGGTCACAGATGGAGGACGTCTGTAGGAAATGAAGAGGTCAACAGCCCTCACCCCCTTGGGGGTCTCGGAAGGAGGGTCCTGTGCTGCCTCTTCTATCCTGGTGGCTCCCGGGGTCCCTGGTCCCATGGCAGCGTCAACTGGCCCCTTTTTTCACCATCACGTGGCCCCTCTCCTTTGTGACTCTGGGGCCTCCCTCTTCCTGTCAGGACACCTGCCTTTGGGGTCAGGCCCACTTAAATCCAGGATGACATCATCTCCTGTCCTTCCCTCGTTCCTTCTGCAGAGACTGCTGCTAGATGAGGTCACGTTTGAAGATCCAGGAGGAGCTGAGTTTGGGGGCCGCTATTTAACCCGCTCTATTGCGTAAATACATGGAAGGGATGGGGGAGGGGGCACCTCCTCACGGCAAAATGCCAATTAATACGTGTGCGGAGAGCAGGAAAAAAATCACTTTCCACAACAGTCATTGTAGAGATTGGGCAAGAGTCCTCAATGAATGCTGGATCTAATTAACAGAGGTCGTGCTCGGGGCGCCGGGGGCTCAGGCGATTAGAACGTCCAGCTTCGGCTCAGGTCATGATCTCACGGTTCGTGAGTCTGAGCCCCGCGTCGGGCTCCATGCTGACAGCTCAGATTCTGTGTCTCCCTCTCTCTCTGCCCCTCACCGCTCCCCAGAGTAAATAAACATTAAAATAATTTTAAAAAAGAGGCCGTGCTTGGTGGGGGGCAGGAAATGTTCATGGCCCAAGTTATTTCCCCACAGAGCCCTCACTTGCAAGGGGACAGTTAGTGACAAGACCAGAACCATGGGACGCCACCCTCTCTGGGTGACGAAGGCTCATGCCACAGGATGGACATGTGGATGTCACCCTTCTGCAAAGGGCATCCCATGGGTTGCATCTGAGCTCGGGGACGCAAAGCCTGAACCTGATGGTGACGCAAACCAGCAGGCCTGGCGGGAGGGCACTTGGCAAACGGTTGGCTTCTAGTAGAAAATGTTGGTGTCGCAAAGGACGGTAACAGTGAAGGGACGGGCCCAGCTTGACGGAGATCCAGGAAGGGACGGCTGAATGCCGAGTGGGACCCCACACGGGCCCCACACGACAGCGAAAACGCGCCGACGTGGGTGTCGTTGGAATGTGGGGTAAGTCATTCAACAGTGTTGTCGGAGTTCACTTTCCTGAGCTTGTGAATCGTACGGAGGCTTTCCGGAAATACATGCTGTGTGTTCAAGGATAGAGGGCGTGATGTCCCCAGCAGGCGTTGGAGGAAGGGCACCGTGCGCGCAGAAGATGGCGGGCGCTCGGGCAAAATGGATCTAGTCACAGGGGCGGGGAGAGCCTCCTCCGTTAATCTCAAGTCTTTCTGGAAAGGCTGACATGCTGCACAAATAGAGAACTGAGTGTGCCCAGTGATGCACGTGTGTGAGTGCAGCCAGTGTCTCTTAGAAGAAAGACACAGTCGGGTGTATTTCATTGGAAGTGGTGTCCGGCCTCACTCAGGGCCGGGGAGGGTGGGACTCACATGCTTCTGACTCCAGCTTCTTCGGCTAGACTGGAAATTGCCAAGCGTTAGTCTCGTTTCTGGATTGTCAGAGCTTCTAACATGTTTTCGCTCAGCGTTTTTTTTTTAAGTTTAGTTTTGAGAGACACAGAGCATGAGCAGGGGAGGGGCAGAGAGAGAGGGAGACACAGAATCGGAAGCAGGCTCTAGGCTCGGAGCTGTCAGCACAGAGCCCGATGCGGGGCTCGAACCCACAAACCGTGAGATATGACTTGACCCGAAATTGGACCCTTAACTGACCGAGCCCCCCAGATGCCCTTCCATCACCTTTTTAATTCTAGAAAACTTCAAACATAGGTACAATCAGACCAGTACAGTGAATGCCTATGTATGTTTCATGCAACCTCAATAGTCACACATTCTGTTAATTTTGTTTCATTTCCCCTGGCCCTCTGCGTGGGTCCCGTGGGTCCCGGGCAGCCTTATATTTTTACCTGTAAATACTTCAGCATGAATGGTAGGGACTGTGTCCCTCATAATCTCAATACTGTTATCACAGGCAGGCGTTATCTGAGACCCAGGCCCTGCCCCGTTTTCCCTGCTCGCTGGAAAATGGCCTTTGACGCTTGCTGTGTTCATAGCGGGATCCGGGCAAAGGGTGCCCGTTAACTTTGCTTTTCACCACCCAGAGCAGCCTTCAGCCAGACCTGGGGTTCCGGTGGGGCTGCCACGTGGAACCCTAGCAGGTCTGGGTGCCGTTCTGTGGCTCCCAGGCTGTGGGCCCTCTTCGGGGAGGGTCCTGGTGTAGAGTGTGCGGGGGCCCTGGGAGGGCCCCGTCCGGTTGGTCTGATCCTTCGTACCGGGCGCCCCTTGGCGGGGTGCTTTCTGGCACCCCCGGGAGACGTGTCTGCAGTGCCCTGAGTGGAGGGGGCATTTCTTGGCGGTTCCCGGAGGCCCCGTGCCATCAGGCCAAGGCCGTTCAGGTGTAGAAGGACTTGGAGGCCTCATAGCTTGCAGGTCTGTATGGGCCCCTCCCTGCTGTTTCCAACAGCAGCGCCTAAAAAGATTCAAGTTTTATTCTTCCTGGTGCAGAGGTTTGACTTCCACTCTAAAATCCAGACCGCGGGACAGAGAAAAGGCATTTACAGTGTACAGGGGGCAGGGGTGCTCGGGGGCTCCGTTGCTTGAGCGTCCAACTCTTGGTTACGGTCATGGTCCCACTGCTTATGAGATCAAGCCCCACGTGGGGCTCTGTGCTGGCAACATGGACCCACTTGGGATTCCCTCGCTCCTCCTCTGTCCCTCCTCCATGCGCTCTCTGTCTCTCTCCCAAAACAAAAAATAAACTTAAAAAAAGGGCAGACGAGGGGGTTTGTATCCAGATTGTATCCAGAAGGTAAATGCCCCCGTCACAAGGGGCCGGGGCGAACAGCAGGCAGTGTGCCGAACAAGTAACAGGGACTGAAACCTTGAGGAAGGCTCCTTAGGGCTGCACCCAGCATCCTTAGAGGACAGTTAGCCCATCGTTCGGGCTGAGCTTTGGCCGAACCCGGGGGTGGGGCGCGAGGACGGTGGCAGCGGTGACGTGGGCGGCATGGCCCTGTGCTGAGTAAGCTGCCACTCTGGGGGGGTTGAGGGTGGTCCCCCTCGACTGTTAACATCCCAAATCCACACGTTCTGTGGCTGCTCCAGAAACGACACCCGTGCCTGGGAGGCAGGCTGTTCGCCGCTGCCCCGGTTCTAACGGTGAAAAGTCGGCAGTATCCACGTGTCTTTTTTTTTTTAAGATTATCTACTTATTTTGAGAGAGAAAGAGGGAGAGACAGAGAGAGGGAGAGGGAGAGAGAGAACCCCAAGCAGGCTCCTCACTGCCAGTGCAGAGCCAGACGCAGAGCTCAAGCTCACAAAGCCTGAGATCATGACCCGAGCTGACGTCCAGAGTCAGACGCTTAACCGACTGAGCCCTCCCTCTGGTGCCCCTCGACGTGTCTTTTTTTGTGTTTGTTTGTTTATTTCTTTTTGAGACAGAGACAGAGCATGAGGTGGGGAGGGGCAGAGAGAGAGAGGGAGACACAGAATCTGAAGCAGCTCCAGGCTCTGAGCTGCTAGCACAGAGCCCGACGTGGGGCTTGAACCCATAAACCGCAGTGCTGAGACAGAAATACAGTTGGAGCCGGATTTCAAAACTTAGTTTACAGTTCTTCTCGCTGTAGCTTGGAGGGTCGTTGATGTCAAAGACTTTTCATAAAGAAAATACTGCGCTGTTATAGGATGAATTACGTTTCCCCCACGAAGAGGGACGCTGGAATCCCAACCTCCGGACTTGAGAACGTGACATTATCTGGAGAGTGGGTTTTCACAGGGGTTGAGTGAAGACGTGGTCATCATGGCCGGTGCTAATCCAGTATGACTGGTGTCCTTACAAGAAAGGGAGGGAAGGTAGCGCGGAGACACAGGGAAGAGATGGCCAAAGCCGCCCTGCCCCCGCCTTGCTCTCAGACCTGCTGCCCCTGGGACTTGTGTGTCTGGAAGGCGGTAAATGTCTACTGAATAAACAGCTCAGCTGGTGCTGTTTGTTACGCAGCCCGAGCTGACTCATACACTGCTCACAGACACCCCTTCTGTCCGCGAGCCTTGGGGCCCCAGGACGGGTCAGCGCTGGGGTCAGGAGTTGGGGCACCCACACGACAAGGGCCAGCCCAGACAGGCTGCAGTCAGGAACCTGTGTGTCTGCGGCCGGGTGTGGGACAAGTCCACCCTCTGGGAGGGGCTCCATGTCGCGTGCTGCCCCCTAGACAGTGCTGTGGCTGCCCTCTATGCCACTGCCCGAGTCTAGGTGGCTGTCCCCACCTTCCTTCCTCCAGCTGCCGGCCTGGCTCTCAAGGTGGGGCCCAGAGCAGAGGGAGGTGCATGCACATGCTCCCTCTGGGATGAGCCCTCCAGGGGCCAGCCACCCGGCCCTTGGTCTCCCTGGGGGAGCCCCGGGAACAGCAGAAGCAAACCCGCTGGGCTCTGGGACCGCCACTGTCAGTGCGTGTGATTTATCTGGGCCTGGGAGCCTCTGAAGCAGGAGGCGATCGGACTCCTTAAAGTCTGGGCCCCGCGGGGGGAGCCACAGAAGGCGCCAAACGGAGAGGAAGGGGCAAGGGGCCCCGGCCCGGCTCCAGGGTGCTGGCTCTCGGGGTCCTGGGAGGGCAGGTGAGGGAAGGAGCTCTCGGTGGGGGAGGTCTCTGCTCTTCCGTCTGTCCTGGTCCAAGCTCAGGCAGCAGGGAGCCCCCAGCGGGAAGAGGCACTGGTTTACAAAGCTGGCTGGCAGTTTGTCCTGGGGGTGGGGGGCGAGGGGTGTGGGGCGGGCGGCCGCCTCTGTAGATTTTGGGGGGCCCCTGGGCAGGGCACGAGCGTGCACGGCGAGCAGCTCACCAGTGGCTGCCGGGCATTCCGACTGCGCGCCAGGAGCTGTGGAAGGCCTGGGTGCCACATGAGACACCCCCGTGCCGCTGGCTTGCGATGGGCGGTGGCCCAGCACGGAATTCTTTCTTTTCTTTTTTTAAATATTTATTTATTTATGTTGAGACAGAGCATGAGCAGGGGAGGGTCAGAGAGACGGGGAGAGAAGGAATCCCAAGCAGGCTCCGCCACGGTCAGCGCAGAGCCCGATGTGGGGCTCGAACCCTTGAACTGTTAGATCATGCCCTGAACTGAAGTCAGGAGTCGGACACTTGACGTGCGGAGCCCCCCGGGTGCCCCAAGCGCGTAATAATTTCATTGCTGAGATTTGGATGGCGCCTGTGACCTGCGCCACTTTCCTTTCACTGCAAAATTCGGTGTGTCCCTGTCATTGGACTTATTAGGGAGCAGGGAGCACCGGCCGCGGCTTCGCGGAGCTCTGGACCCTCCCTCTGCTGAGGGCAGTGTCGGCAGACCTCGGGCAAACTCCTCTGACTTTTGCTGCTGGTGTTTGGTTTTGCTGCTCTGAACGTGGAGCCCATTTCTCTCTCTCTCTCTTTTTTAGTAATATTAATTTTAAAAAAACAACAAGATAATTAGATTTCTTCTACTTGACTAACTCATTTTAGACTACTGGGTCGAGAAATCAAGCTGATACAAAGCAAAACAAAACAGAAAACAAATGAAAACCAAGTGTGGGTCAAGGTTTAAAGTGGTCTTGATAATTGTTTTTCCCCCAGCTGTGGGATGAGGCCTGCCCCTTGTTTTGGGTGTGTTTGGGGGGACTGGGGGGTCCTCATGATGTGGAGGAGGCTTTGGCTTGGGCCCAATTACCTCTTTACAGCTGCAAGTATTTATTCAAAGAATCGCTCTGTGAAAACCCTCTGAAAACAGCGCTGTATGATTTTCTGTCTTTCGTGCAGGCAGAGACTTCCACGAGGGTCCTCTGGGCGTTTCCAGCTTCATTTAGCTCTTTCTGGAATGTTTAAGTTTTGTATCAGGATAATGTATTTATTACACAACAAAGTCAAGAAAAACAAAAGAAAAACAAAAGTCCTAGTAACAAATGCTGATGGATTGGGAACCCCCTCCAGAAGGGGGTAAAATGAGACGCCCTCCTCCCC
>PISW01006251.1:0-113121 GCA_004023785.1 Mungos mungo
ATTACATGAAATAGAAGTGGGGGTTTTGATTTTTTACTTTGCTTTTCTGTTTGGAGTGTCATTGTAACTACTGTATTGTAAATGACGGAAAATAATTGCATATGTTAAAAAATAAATTGTGTTATATTAAAAAAATTTAAAAAAATAAAATATAAAAAAATAAAAAATATATAGCGGGGAAAAGTTTCAAGTTCCTAAGATTTTAAAGTAATTTTTGTAATTTTATTTGTTTCTAGTTCCTGGTACTGATACAAAAACCAAAGAAAAAATAGAGTTTTTAATACATTTTGATACTTTTGTTACCTCTTAATATTATTTTCCCATATGATTCAGCTCAATACATATAATGAAAATATAACACTTACCATACTCCCTACATTCTCATTTTCATAGTCTTTCTCTACCTACATTTTCACGTTATTACTTGGTCTACAAACAACTATGCCCTATAAAATTTAAATTGATGGAGTCATTGAATATTTTATTTAGGTTTCAGTTTAAAGTCTATGCACATCTTCATTTAAACATAACAAGATGAATCATTTGCAGTATTTGATTTTTGTGGACATTTTCAATCTATACACATATCAAAGTGAGCTTGAACTTTCAAGGCAAAGATTTGATATTCCTACTAAATAATTCTTTCTAAATATGATGTCAACCTTCAAATGATCAAAAATAAGAGATAAAGTGTATCCAGTTTTTTATTTTGTAGATTTGACTTTTTATAAAAGTAAAATTAAAAAGTGAAATGTAGAAGAAAAATATTACAATATTATTTTAAGAAATAGGTAACTAATAGAAAAAGTTTCCACTTTAAAGTGATAATACCAAGAAGGGAAAAGAAAAAGTGGTATGCTTAATCTATCTTTCCTTACCTGAACTGAAGAAGAATGTTTTCTGATGGGATATTGTAAGAATCGTTTAATATGAAGAAGTCCACCAATTCAAATGCTGGCGTAACAGTGTCAGGATTAATATAGAGAACTAAAAAATAGATTTTCACTGCAATTCAGTCAGTACATATACGGATCTGCTCTTAGCTTTTCCATTTAATGGTGAATTCATTCAATTACCTTTACCTCTTATTTATTTAATAAAATTCTATAAGTTCTTAGTCAAATGAAGGGTATGTGTTTGAATAAGTGTGGCAGACAAGAGTAGAAAGAGAACAGGTGAGGCTAAGGCTCACATTTGTATCTTTATGTTAAGCTCATTAAATTTTAGGTTATGCTGGACTAAGTGAATTCCATAGCCTCTCCTTCAACTTTACACAGTCATCAATCTGCTGTCTCATAACTTTCTCTGTAAGCTTGACCTTGTGGTACTAAGGTATAAAAGAAAGAAAAGTTTGCAAGAAAAAAGAAGTATTAGCAGGAGAATCAGATAAAGAGATTCAGTACCCAAATGCTCAGATTTGAAATTTTAATATTGTAAATTTATCATGAAATAATTAATATCAATATTAAACACAATTCTAAACTAAAATTTTGTTTGGTTGTTTATTTATTTAATTTTTAAATGATTTTCAAAAAAGGAGGGACACCTGAGTGGCTCAGTCAGTTAAGCAGCCAGCCAAGTACGGCTTAGGTCATGATTCCATGGTTCGTGGGTTCAAGCCCGCATTGGGCTCTCTACTGACAGCTCAGAGCCTGGAGCCTGCTTCAGATTCTGTGTCTCCCTCTCTTTCTCTACCCCTCCATCACTTATGCTCTGTTTCTGTCTCAATAATAAATAAACATTATATAAATTATAAAAATTATTGTATTAAAAAACATTTATTTATTTTAAGAGGGATGAAGAGAGCATGAGCCAGGAAGGAGCAGAGAGGGAGAAGGAGAGAGAGCATCCCAAGCAGACTCCTCACTGTCAGCACACAGTCTGATGCAGGGCTTGATCCCATGAACAGTGAGATCATGACCTGAGCTGATACCAAGATACCCTTAACCGACTGAGCCACAGAGGTGCCCTAAAGTAAACTTATTTTTAGTAAAGCATTAAAGGGGTGCATGGGTGGCTCAGTCAGTTAAGTGTCCCCACTTCTGCTAATGATCTCATGGTTCATGGTTTCAAGTCCCACATTGGGCTCCGTGCTGATGGTGGAGAGCCTGCCTGGGATTTTTCTCTCCCTCTCTGCCTACCCCTCCCCACCTCGAAATAAATAAATAAACTTTAAAAAAACCATGTTTCACTCATATGGAACTTGAGAAACTTAACAGAAGACCATAGAGGAGAGGAAGGGGAGAAAATAGTTACAAACAGAGAGGGAGGGAGGCAAACTATAAGAGATTGTTAAATACAGAGAACAAACTGAAGGTTGATGGGGGAGGGGGGAGAGGTGAAAATGGGTGATAGGCATTGAGGAGGGGACTTGCTGGAATTAGTGCTGGGTGTTGTATGTAAGCAATGAATCACCGGACACATTACCCAAAACCAAGAGCACACTGTACACACTGTATGTCAGCCAATTTGACAATGAATTATATTTTAAAAAAACAAAACAAAATAAAATAAAATTAAAAAAGCATTAGGTATATGATATATCTTCAATGTTAATATTTGAAGGAAATGACAAATATATATAAAAATAAATGAACAAAATTATATTGACCTATCATAACCAAAAAAAAAAAGGTAAATTTTGCTGATTCTCCTGTGGATATTTTCCCTATGCAAATACATTTTATATGTGAATAAGTATATGTGAATATACTTTGACATCTCTGCCTTCTCCAAATTTCTTGCTTTCCCTTCTCACACCTACTTTCTCTTTTTTCCCCACAGCATTTGCTATATGGTATCATCAGATGGGTAAAAAATAACAGACACTTGGAAAAAGAAAGTATGGAGTCATTATATAAGGTGTAGAGAAGGAGCATCTGGAATATAATGTCATTCACCTGGACAACTTGGTGGTCAGAGCTAAATCAATTAAGCCGAGGGAAGAAGGCCAGAGACAAAGAAGGAGCTTTCCAGTTCCATAGGATGCAAAATAAACAACTCTCAATGAATATTGAGAGTTTCTTATTATTAAAAAAATATTTTATGGCAGTGTACAGCTAGGTATTTAGTGTAAAAATCCTTGCATTTTCTGTAAACAATTACAAAGTATGTTGTTTTGAAAAGTATATTTAAAGTAAGAATTTTCTAACGAAACCAATTAGATACTTTATAAAATGGTTATATGTTAAAAAGAGTATTATACTATATACGCATCTCAGTAACTGTAGCCTGTTAAATACATTACATACAAAGTTTATAGAAAGCCTTTTTTTTCCAGAAAAAACATTACCATAATAATGTTCTACTTTTTGGGTATTTCAAAACAAAGTATTTTATTAATAACTTTTAGCCAATAAAAATTATATATCCTCAATGGTAATCTGAATTATGCAAGAATGGAATTAAGCAACAAAAAAGAATCAGTTTAGTTGTTTACAATTAGGACTATTGATTTCCAAAACAAGGTAAAACCAATTTATGAAAAAAAAGTAATTTTTAAGTAACATTTAGCATAAATTTTTATTAAATTATTCTTAATGTTCACTTATTTATTCTTGAGAGAGAGAGAGACCACAAGTGGGAGAGAGAGAGAGGCAGAGAGAGGGAGACAGACTCTGAAGCAGGCTTCAGGCTCCGAGTTGTCAGCACCAAGCCTGACGTGGGGGTTGAACCCACCAACTGCGAGATCATGACCTGAGCCGAAGTTTGACGGGTAACTGACTGAGCCACCAAGGTGCCTCTAAGTAATTTTTTTAAAACTAAAGTATAAATGGAAAAGACAGACAAATAAGTGGCCTTTTCTCTAGCCTCAAGAAGGACTAAGACTCTGACCTTTGGTCAAATCCTCCCTTAATTATTAAAGTCTAATTCTTAAGAGTTTATTATCAACTCCAAGCTGATCTACCAAACCAAGCATCTGTACTGGCAGCTGAAATGACTTAAGTACAAGTAAGTGGGATTGATTGAACACAGTTGAGCCAGATAATGACCACTTATAAAGGCGCTTGGACCTGAGAGAGTCTCCAAGCTGAGCTCCTCTGTCCCCGCGTCTTCTTTTGTTATACATATCCCAAGTGACAAGTGACTGGTACCATGCTGTTTGTTCTTCATGGCACGGCGTTTCCTCTCCTGTAACCCACCTTAAAGGTAGGTAAACTTTTCTCTCCCTTGTAAACATTACCGCTAAGATGTGAGCTGTTATCCGAACCCAGAGCCATCTTTGTTCTGAGGAGTCCTCTCAAGGCCGTAGCTGCCTCTGTTGCCTAAAGGTAAGTACTACTTCATTCCTTCAAATTTATTTTTTGGTCTGATTTTATTCATTATATAAACGGATTCTAAGGTCATCTTTCCTGTCTGGATTATTTGGCTCAACATTATGTTTGTGAGATTCATCTACGTTGGGGCAGGTAGAAGTGTTTTGTTAATATTTGTGAAGTCTCCATTCTACTGGTGAAGAAATGATAATGTTTATTCAACTGCTACTGGATAGTTGGGGCTGTTACAAATAGTTCTGCTTTGAATTTCCTCATCAATATTTCCTTGTTGTTTTGTTATACACATGCAGGGATTTATGTAATCTACTCAGGAATAGGAATGCTCTTCGTAAGGTTTGCATATGTTCTGCTCTTAGTAGATACTGCCAACAGCTTTTCCCTAGCGGAGTATTAGTTTTCAGTTACTTCATGTCCTTGCCTGCACTTAGCATTTTCTGTCTTTAAGTTTAGTGATTTTTGGCATATGTTATCTTACTGTAGTGTTTATTTTCATAATACTGATAACTATTGATCTCTGTTGTACAAAACATTCTCCTCTTTGCCTTTAGAATACTGTAATGATAGCCTTTTTTGAAAAAGGCATCCTTAACATGAATATGGCCCAACCTAGGGTTGTGGTTTTTTGTGTTTTTTTTTTTTTTGTCTACTATGTTTAAAAATTGTTTGCCAATCACATTCTATGAAGATTTTCTATACGTTATCTGTTAGAAACTTTATTCACCTGAAGATCTTTAATCCACCTGGATTGATTTCCACAAATTGTGTGAGGTTTTTTGTTTAAAGGTGTTTAAAGATTTTTCTTTGTTTTTCCCCTGGTTTTATTTGATTTGTTTGTTATTCCTGGTACAACATTAAACTCTCTTAATTATGACTTTATGATGTCTTGATATGTGGTCCTAAAATTCCTAAAAATAAGTTGGTCTTTCTAATTTTCTTGGCTGTTCTCTTGCACCTAAAGCTGCAAAAATAGAGCTTGTCCATTACATAAACTCTGCTGAGATTTTAACTAAAGTTGCCTTGGATCTATCCACTTTTTTTGTGTTGTCTTCAATTTTTTTCAATATGTGGATTTTTTTTAAAAGTCTGTATCTCTTAGATTCTGATTATTACTATTCAGGGTTCCTTCACTTTGGTAGTTTTGTGGGTTTTTGTTTTTTGGGGTTTTTTTTTGGCGTTTTGACGTATTTTTTGTTTTTGTTTTTGTTTTGTTTTTGCTTCCCACATGCTTAAAATACTTATATGTTCTGGTGATTCAAAAGATGAATTCTTCCACAAGTACACTGAGATTACTAGAAGTTTCTGAGATAACCTGGTTAAAAAAGATCTATTAAATCTATTCTTTCAATATTACAGATTATCACACTTAATCTTGTATATTTTTTCCTGGTATGCACTGAATAAAGTCTTCTGATGAGGATTTTGATGAATTGACTAAAACTTATTAATTTTCTTGATGAACCTAAAAAATCTGCATGGTCACCTCATTTATTTTTTGGTTTTCATCAAATATTTAATATCATTTTGATACATAATACTCAGTTTTGCTTTATTGCTGGTGTTGTAGTTCAGTGATGAGATGATACATTCTGACTAAATTATGGTCAATTTTCCATAACTGAGTTTGTAACAAGCTGGATTCAGACTATTACAGTGAAACCAATGATCCCATGTCTGACTATGTATCCTGTTTTCCCACTTAGTATGGCAAACAGAAGCTTTTGAATTAAGTGATAAAGACATAGGAGTAGGATCTTACTCTAAAGATATGATCTGATAGCCATATTTTCTCCTTAGTCTTTAATTTATTAGAATGTCCTTGCCTCTCTTTTACTGGCTTGAAGTATGGTTCATTGTTCAATGTTTTGTGTCAGAGTGAGAAATTTTCCTGCTACCAGGTTCCCTCCACAGACTAAGCTAATTAAATACAAAGCAAGAGAGATTTCCACCCTAATAAATCTGCCTGTGGGTTAAGACACTATGTCACTTTGGTAGTTCTTTCAATAAAGCCAGAAGGGATTAAACCTGGAGCTTTTTTTTAATCATTGCCCGTCACATTAGTAATAGTCTTCCAATCCTACCCTATCACTATGAATGCTTTGACAGGAAAATTTCCCCATACTGCTCTCAACAATCTGAGATGGTCAGCACTTAGGACAACTGACAGATTCTATTATAAAAATTCATGCACATTTTTCTTAGTGGCAGAAATAAAAGAAACTGATTTCCATCTCTATAAATCCTAATTGATCAAATGTAGCTATACTTTGAACATAAAACAGCCTCCCATTTTAAGCCTTATGATTTTGACAATAGCTATAAAACTTTATGACTGCTAAAATGAATGTTTATTTTGAATGTCCTGCTTTCTTTGAACATGACTCTTTGTAAATAAAATGAGTGAAAATCCATGTGCTATTTTACATTTAACTTCTCAAATACAGCAGAACACATAAGGGTGCTTTAAATTTGAATGTGCTTTTTTAAAAAGAAAAAATGCGATGTGATAAAGTTCAATTTCTTTTTTTCATCTTTGACAGTCACCAGCCCTCTTTTTAAAGCTATTGCCTTAAGAGAGCCATAACTTAGAGTACCTAGCAGCAGGCCTAAGAAATCTCCTCTCTGGTTATGTAATAACATTGTGTTTCATAAACTTTTTTTTTTCTTTCTTTTAGTTAAGATGGAATGCCGAACCATGTTGGGGCATGTGGGTGGCTCAGTGGTTAAGTTTTGGACTCTTGATTTTTGGCTCAAGTCGTGATCTCATGGTTCATGGGATTGAGCTCAGCATCTGTTTGGGAATCTCCCTTGTTCTCTCACTGCCCCTCCCCCTCCTCCTGCGCGTGGTGCGCTCTCGCGCTCGCGCTCGCTCTCACATTAAAAAAAAAAACAAAACTGAAGCACGATATCAACGAGTTGATGACGTCTATTAAGATCTACTTTACCACTGGATAAAATTAATTAGAAAATTTTCAGTTTACATTGTATATTATCTCTTATTATTAAGTCTTTTATTTTAATTCCAGTGTAGTTAACATATGGTGTTCTATTAGTTTTTGGTGTACAATATAGTGATTCAACGATTCTTCACATCATTACACGGTGCTCATCCTGATCTGTGTACTCTTAATCCCCGTCACCTCTCACCCTTCCCTCCCCACCTCCCCTCTGATATGCTTTATTTCAAATGACTACTTTCAGTTATTTTCAACAAGGATATTTTTTATTTGAAGCATACTTCAGAAACATGGTCCTTCTTGAACTTTTAAAGCCATTTTTTAGTAATCTCTATACTCAATGTTGAGCACAAACTCATGTCTCCAAGATCAAGAGTTGAATGCTCTTCCAACTGAGACACCAGGTACCCCCAGAATGCAGGGTTCTAAAAGATATGTATAAAACATTCTAAGAAAAATAGACTACACATTTTCTTCAAGTACACACTGAAGAATGCCCTGGCTAAGTCACATAAAAAGAGACCTAATAAATATTACAAATTTAAGGAGACCAAAAACCTACCAAGTATATATTCCAACCATAATGGTATAAAACTAAAGATAAATAATAAAACAAAGCTGGAGTCTACCATGTAAATATTAAATATTTAATATGTAAATATTAAAGAACACACTACTGTATAAGAAATGGACCAAATAAGAAATCATACAGCAAATCAAAGTACATCTCAAAAGAATATTCCAAAACCTTGGGATGCAGCAAAAGCAGATGTTATAGTAAAAGTTATGCTATAAATGCTTGCATTAAGAAAAAAGTTTCCAATAAACAACAGTACATCACAAGGAGCTATAAAAAAGAAACTTAGCTGAAATTTAGCAGAGGAAGAAAATAACAAAGATAAAATTAGAAATAGAGACCAGAATAAATAATAACATTAAAAGTAATGACTAATTTAAAGCAATGCCCCCCCTTTTGTTTTAACTACCTTAACTATTGAAAAAAAGACTCAAAAACCAAAATAATAAATGGAAGAGGAAACAATACAATAAAAAATACAGAAATAGTGTGATAACACGTTACTATAAACAATTATATACCAACAAATCAGATCGCTTAGAAATGTATGTTACCTCTTAAGCAGACCAAGACATTTCTCTAGAACTTCTGTAGGTATATTCTCTTTATTCTCTTCTGATCCTCCTTTATAATGTTAAGACTATATAACACATATTAACTATTAGGAACTAGGATTATATTAGAGAAACAAAATTTCTATCCTCAAAGAACTTTCATTTTAATGATATAATTCAACTAATTCTCTGTCCTACCTAGGTTTCTCAGATTCATATTTAATGGATTAAAGTTGCCATGATTATATTCAAATGTAAATGTTAGAAGGCAATTCTTCACCTTGCACCACCATTGGATTTTCATAGTTTCTCCCTTCCCACAATAAAGCCTGGATCTGTACTGAAACACTAGTGTTTGAATAGTAGCAGAGAAGATAACTAAGTTGACTCAAGAAAAATTCCTCAGTGATTTAATGTAAAGCAGTAAGTGGTGTGGTCTTCAGTTGCTCTACCCTTGGTGATTTTGAATTATTGAAAGAAAAACCTTTTATCCATTGAACTTGAATTCATGGATCTAGGAACTAGGATTATATTGGAGAAACAAAATTTCTATCCTCAAAGAAGAACTTTTATTTTAATACTACTACTACTAATTCAACTAATTCTCTGTCCTGCCTAGGTTTCTTAGCTTATTGTTTAATGGAATTAAAATTGCCATGATTATATTCAAATGTAAATGTTAGAAGATCGGTATTATCACTCAATACCAATTTGGTCTGAACATATTGTTGCAACTCACAAAGCAGCTATTTAATGGGTTGTTTATTATCAGACTTTTTTGTTGGGAAGAAAGATGTTTTGGACAAAAAGCACTTTGGAAAAGCAGCTGGCAGTAAATAAATAGCAAGAGTCCTGGAAAGCTAGGGCAGGAAAAATGCATAAATAGAAACGGAGATGCTTCTGAAGATATTCTTGGCATATTTCATATTTTTTTCATATCTTTAACAAGTCACTATAATTTGCCTGACTGAAAACCTCAAATGTTCAAAAAAGCGCTTGTAGTGATGATTATTAATTCTGTATTTTACTAGAGTTTCATCTTGATCTGTTAGATTTCTCATTAATTTCAAAGATGTTAGAAGGATTGGCAGACCTAGAGCTGCTAACAGATATCCAAATCATTTTTCCAAACTTGATCACTCCCAACTTGATCATGCCCAACTTAACACATTCAATCAACATTTGTGATTATTTGAATGGTGGCCCACCAAGGGGGAGAAGAGCATGTATAGAATTGCTCAAGGCTATTCCCAGGAGGCAGAGATAGTAGTATGGAATTAAGCAGAGCAAAAGTATGCTTATTATCATTATAATAATTCCCAGCAGCAAGATATTTTAGACTATGGTAAAGTCTTCCAAGTTTTCCATTGGAGTTATGTAAAACTAGATTAGACAAAGCACTAGATAATTTACTCCAGGATAAAATCCTGCCTAGGTGGAATAATGGGGGGAGATGACCAAACAGTCCTTTTCCATTTCTAATTGCTATGCCTCCAGGAAACCTATGATGGATTTAAACACACAGCAGTTGCCCTTATAATTTTCTCAGATGAAAGTATGTTATTCATCTTCATAACCAGAATAGTCATTAATGGAAGCAGATCTATGTCAGTGGTGAATGACTGGATTTTTTCAATAGATGAGCTGAACAATTTTTTCCACAGTGAGTTAGCTCTAAATGACTTGATGTGTAAGAATTGACATGGGATTTTGTCAATCACTACAATGCATCCCCCCCTATTTTTTTAATAGCTTGAAGTTACATTTATTGCTATCCCATGAAAATAATATAAATTTGGGGCCCTCAAATCTCAGAAATAGTGATACATATGGTTTTTGGTTTTCAGGTATGGAAAATTTTCCAAATACTCCTCCAATCAATGCATTTGGATACTTTGAGGAGAGCTTAAACAGAATTTATTAACAGTAAAGTGAGATCATCATTTAGGACTTATAAATGGATAGTATTAATCATAAATTTAAAATAGCTGCATCTACAGCCAAAGGTGTTAAGACCAAGAATAGAATTGTGATCTGAGGGTGGTGAGTTCAAGCCTAGCACTGGGCAGAGCCCAGTGTGGAGCCTAATTAAAAAAAAAAAGTCTGCATAAGATTTTTCTTATTTCACTTCTAGAAAAAGGATAGGAGGGAGAATATAAATCAACAAAAGCAAATTCTGAATGTGAGACATTTTCCTGAGTTTAGAAAATATTAAAGAATTGCTCCCCTTAACTCAGAGTCAGATGAAGTTTTATATTTCAACTTGAGATGGTTTTAACTGGAAATGAGGAAAACACTTTTTCTCACTTTTAAATGTATTTATTTATTAGGGAAAATTATAAAGTTATAACAGGAGTATTCAGTTCTCTCCTCTAATCCATCCTCTCCCAGGGGTCTCTAAATGCTCAGTTCAACTGCAAGAAGGGATGAATGGACTATTTTTTGTCTTTATTCCACAACAGAATTTTGAGCTTTTCTTGTCTTGCCCACTAGGTACTGTGAGAACATGTATGATGGTCAGGACTTGGCAATAAAAATGTAATATGCACATTTAAATATGAATCAAACACCATGGATTAAAAATATATAAATACATCCCATTTGATATTTGGGAAAGATTTATATTAAACATTGATCCTTTATGCAAATTTAACTGGTCATTCTCTATTTTATAGAATAGCTCTATCTCTAGTACATTTTCTTTCCAAGTGGTGTTAGTAGGAGTATTTGGCCATGACTCCAACAGACTGCAAAGGTACTAGAACATAGGCCGTGAATTCCTCCCCATGACTGATTATCTGTGAGACTGTTTTCTGGCACTAGATCTTGTAGTAGGCCTTCCCTGCTCCCTCTCAGCCAGTCAGCCTTTCCTTATTAGCAGCACTGCTCCTTATGTGGGCCAAGATTTACCAGCTCCCTAGGGAAAATAAATCCAGCTTTGTCTCTGTCAGCACATGCAGACCTGCCTTCCCCACTTGTTGCCTCAAGGTTTATGCTTTATTATCTTTCTACTAAGAAATGATATTGACCTCTTCTTTTCCTCATAGTAATATTCAATCAGTAAGAATTACATTATTAGTATATTTAGGGTAGTATCATTGGCAAAATAACTGATGGCTCTTCCATTGAGTTAACTAGAGTCAAGCCAGGGAAAGTAATTATATTTCATTCCAAGGAAAGTAGCCCAATTTTACCTTCTCTAGCTCCCTTCCCTTCTTTCTCTGGTCCCTCTATCCTTTAAAATTATTCCTTCTAGGGGTTCCAGGTTGGCTCAGTTGGTAGAACATGCAACTCTTGATCTTGGGGTTGTGAGTTTGAGCCCCATGTTGGATGTAGAAATTACTTAAACAAAATCTTAAAAAAATAGATTCCTTCTAAAGGAACAAGAATGAAAGTATAGTTTTATATGAAACATAGTCGAATGTTTAAATGATGGGTGCTCAAAAACTAATTAAAATTTCAAATAAGGACTGCTAATAGAAACATTAAAAAAATGTTAAATTCCCTCTGGCAACCATCAGTCTGTTCTATTTATAGGTCTGATTTTTTTTTTGTTTATTCATTTGATTTTTAGATTCCACATGTGAGAGAAATTCTATGGTATTCATCTTTTACTGTCTGACTTATTCAACTCCACGTAATACCCTCTAGGTCTATCCATGTTGCAGATGGCACAGTTTTATCATTTTTATGACTGTGTAATATTCCTGTGTGTGTGTGTGTGTGTGTGTGTGTGTGTGCACCACAATTTCCTTATTAACTCATCTATGAGCACTTAGGTTACTTCCATATCTTGGCTATTGTAACTAATGCTACAACAAACACAGGGGCAAATAAATCTTTTGGAATTAGTGTTTGTTATCTTCGGGCAAATACACAGTGGTAGAATTATTAAACTACATACGGTATTTCTATTTGGAGTCTTTTGAGGAAACTCTATTGTTTTCCATAGTGGATGAGCCAACTTACATTTCCACTGGCAGTGCATCAGGGTTTCATTTTTCTATACCCCACTTGCTATTTCTTGTATGTTTTATTTGAGCCATTCTGATAACTGTGAGGTGATAACTCATTGTGGTTTGGATTTGCATTTCTCTAATGGTAAGTGATGTTGAGCATCTTTTCATGTATGTGTTGACCATCTGTATGGCTTGTTTGGAAAGATGGGGAGATGAGAAAAAATTGTGGAAGAGGAGTGGGAGATACAGGCTTCCAGATGGAATGAATAAGTCATAGGAATAAAAGACACAACATAAGGAATCTAGTCAATGGCACTGTAATGTATTATATGGTGACAGCTGGAATTTACACTTACGGTGAACACAGCATAATATATAAACTTGTGGAACCACTATATTGTACATTTGAAACTATTATAATATTACATTGTGTGTCAACTAGTCACAAATAAAAATTAATAAAGTTTAGTTAATTGAATATACATCTTCATTTGTTCAGTATTTCAGAGCTTGGTATTGAATTTCTACCATGTTTAAGTAACAGTTACTGAAAAAAGAATCACTAAATATCCATTTCTACATATGAAAAATTACAAAGTTTTTGTTTCCTAGTGTAAAATGTAATCAAAGTGTTCTGAATAACATAGCCACATATACACTATGGATTTTTTAAGTGGATACATAGGTATATTAAAGTTGTTTATGAATTATTTTAGTTATATCAATGACCTGGAAAGTGTGTGTGTGTGTGTGTGTACCCCCATGTTCTAGATGTTGGAATTATGATCAAGTATGATTAATAGTCCATCATTCATATCTCCTGTCTATTTTAATACTTCCTGTGATTTAGTACAGTTGGTAGGTATTTACATAATAGTGAAATGTTCTCTTAGAAGACTTTGTTGAAGACTTTGCACCAAGGGTATATATTTAATGCATATAAACCTGTGCAAAATATATATTTGTAGGGTCTGAATTCAGAATTGATGGAGATTTTGTATTGTCTATTGGACTATTAATATTTGCAAAAATTGCTTCAATGACTATATCCATTCAAGAAAAAAAGACCTCTAAAATTGTTCATGGCCTATTTATCCATCCAGGCTCATCTCATACTGTCATTCAACTGACTCAACTTTTAACATCAATATTATTAAATTGAATGCAGTTTTTAAAGATGGCATTCTTCTAAATGTATAGCTTTTATCCACACCATTTCTTTCCTGGATCACTCTTTTCTCCTCTCCTGTTCTGGTTAAAGTTGGTCATCTTCAACATTTGGCCTCTGTATCTCCCTCTGGGACGACCTTCCCCACCCAGTATATAAACTCTCAGAGCACCCTGTGATTCATCCATATATAACTTTTGTTGTCTTTACCAGAATCCTAGCTAAAGATCCTCGATAGTAGCAGAGACGGTTTTCAGTTCTGTCAAGCCCATTCCTTTCTCACTGAACATTTGGTTGAATGAATGATTGTTTCTAATTACCTCTGTGGCCTTGAGTCTGATGGACTTTGGGCCATAGATTCCTCTTCTATAGGTAAAAATGACTCAGCTAGATAATTTTTGTGGTGTTTAATATCTCTTAAATGCCATGATTATATGACTAAGTATACAATATGCCAAATAAAGATATTTGGGTGCTTATTTTTGAATATCTTGAAATCCTAAAAAAATGTTTACTATGCATAAATCTAAACAGTATATAAAGCAACTTTTGATTGTCTTTTCCAATATTGTCACATCCTAAAATAGGCCTTTTCCTTAGAAATTCACAGCTGTAGATCAAAAATAACTTTGAGATAATGTGGAACTGTTCTGAAAATTATAAGCCATCTAGATATTCCTACACATGACAAATCAAAAAGTCAAAGAAACTTTCAAAATGATGTCCTTGTCCCTTTTTTGCACTGAAGTCTTTTTTCCTTTATTGGTTTAATTTTTGACATTTGAATAAGTGACGGTTACATCCCAATTTGTCTTGAACTTTCAGAAGGCTGATAAAATGGCATAACAAATCATCAGTGTTGTTGGAAAGAAAATGAAACTTCAAAGAGTTGAGCACTTGAACTGAAGAAATATGTATTTAAAATGCAAGAATAAGATTTAAAAAGAAAACCTTTCAATACTGATAAAATGTGCTATTAAGTAGATATGTAACTATACTATTCATTAAGCATATCAAGATAGTCTGAAAATTAAAGTTATTTGTCTGATTAATTCCTGGCATAAAGTAGATGAGATTATAACTTTTAGCTCATTGGTCCTTGTTTTTTAAATGACATTAATATAGAACAATTTCTGCATCCAGCCAAGATGGAAAGAGGGCTAGCATTTATTCCCAACTGAAACAATCAAGAAGGAGGAATAAAAACACTCCATTTAAAGACTAGTTTTCAAGGACCTGGACCTCAAACAATGGAGGTGAGGGACTCTTAAAAACAGTAAACATATGAGGTGACCCAGATCCTTGCCCAACCTTCCTGCCTTCAGAGCATTTCCAGGACTGATCCAGAGCCCCTCATCAGGAACACCCTGCTCACTTTTTGGTCACTCCTATCAGTTACAGAACTGTATCATTTAACTACATCCTCATATTGAGACATGGTTTTTCCTTTTCATCACAAAAGCCAGTCTCTAAAATGTAGTGTTCTTAAATGCTCACACTAAATGAACCTGTGAGACCTGGTATATTAAGGCCATATATATTCATGTACTTCATATCTTCATATTCTATTCTGTTCTACTCTGTACTATTCTACTCTATTCCAAATACACACAAAGTAACTTTGAGTTGATTTTAAAAAAATTTTAACACTTATTTGAGAGAGACAGAGTATGAGCAGGGGAGGGGCAGAGAGAGGAGAAAACACAATCTGAAGCAGGCTCCAGGCTCTGAGCTGTCAGCACAGAGTCCAAAGCAGGGCTTGAACCCATGAACCATGAGATCATGACCTGAGCTGAAGTTGGACACTCAACCGTCTGAGCCACTCAGGCGCCCTGATTTGTTTTGTCAGTGTCAAAGAGTACAATAAGATACTATAGATACAGTCGAGAGAATTTTGAAATTGTTTGACCAACCATTTTGTTGCTTCCATTGTGCTAGCAATATTTCCATATATCTACTTGAGCACATAAAAAGAATCAGTTTAGAGTATTTTGTTTCTTCATTTCCCTGATCTCTTTTATATGCCTCTGCTGGGCTTTTTTAAACTAGTTTTTTGAATTCTTTTTGCTTTAAAAATATTCTCCTTTTGTAGTGATTTATTTAGTAGTCTCATAAAATAAACTGCAAAGTAGAATGATGCTTGTATATCAGTTTATAAGAAACAGTTTATATAAAGTGTTGCACATCATAGAGATATAATTTGATAGCAAATCAATATGTGCCAACTATCAAAATACATCAACTTAATTTAGATGAAAAAAATCAAAAGCATAACTTACAGGAACTTATTTTTTCAATAGAAAGCCACCTGTCCTTACTAGAAATAATCACAGAGAATTTCATAGTTAGGGAACATAGAAAGCTCTATGCTTGAATAGTTATGAAACAATTTAAATTTTGATTGTTCAGACAGTGTAGTGAGACTGATTAAAAGTGAGGTGGTAGAAACATATGGCAGTAAGTAAGGAAAGACAAGGCTATACAAAGGACTGAAAAAATCAATCTTGCTGCAATCTGGAAACCAATGACACTCTTACAGATAGGGTCACAATGTGATTTTTCCATATATCATAACATTAATATGTTGAACAACTTTATATAGTGTTTTTCCCCTTTCTTCCCCTCCTCAAGACCCAGAGCAAATTTACATTATTCTATAATATTGCAAAAGATAAATCTTTGAAGTTTGTTTTATAGTGAAAATACCTACGTATATTTCTGACAGTGTGATTAACTAGAGAGCAATAACGTAAATTGGTCAAAAGGAAATACTTTGATAAGCAACTTTAAATCATACAGTCACAGTAGAAGGCATTAAAGAAGCCCTGAATTAGCAATGTAAACAATATCCTTTGAGGACAGTGTAGTACATACAAGATTAACATCAAAATGACTGTGACCAAAAGAAAACCCTTTTTATACTCCAAAGGCCATTTTTGGTTTCTGCACTTGGAATGAGCTTTCATTTTCCAACAACATAAAAGAATCGTACTGTTGACGCCTAACATCAATAGATCGTACATTATTTAGGTTTAGACATTTTTATTGGTTATTTATAACTGGACCTGTGTTAACTATTACCTCAATATTTAAATCAATGGTAGGTTTTTCATATCAAATATAGAATTTCTCACAACTACAGTGTATTTGTCTCTAGACAGCTGGAATGTGAACTTCTAAGTTTGGAAAACAAAATCTAATCTATATTCATTCCCAGATCTTCCAGTACATTGTACAGTCCTAATAAAGTCCTTTCTGGCAAACTCCTATTCTTTTTTTTCTTTTCTTTTTTTTTTTTTTTGGCAATAACATGAACATATTCATATACCAGAAAGGGTAGTTCATCTGAATCACAATTTTTACAATTTTTCTCAGTAACTATGCTGTGGTCTACTAGGCTTTTACTTTTATCTTTTTATACTATAAATTTTGGGTACATCTTACTCAGTTTAATGCTTTATTTTCCTGGATTAATGAAGATTAAAAATAGTAAGGATCAAAAGAAACAAGGATGATAAAATGTATAAATGATACCTATTCCTGAATACTTTGAAATAACTTATAAAAATGAAAGGCATAAGTATCCTTTAGATGGAGTCCTTATCTCTGCTGTGGCCTGTGTGTCTTCTCTAACCGTAGGGCATGACTTCTCATTCTTAGGTAGAAGCATGTGTCTATCATTTATTTTAAAAATATATTTATTTTGAAGGAGAGAGAAAGTAGAAATGGAGAGGCAGAGAGAGAATCCCAAGCAGGCTCCATGATGTCATCTCAGAGCCCCACGTGGGGCTCAAACTCCTGAGCCAGGAGACCATGACCTGAGCTGAAATCAGGAGTTGGATGCTTAATCAACTGAGCCTCATAGGTGCCCTGTGTCTATATTATTTTTAAAGACTATTTTTAAACTTTTCTTACTCTAGCCTAGTCTATTTAGGGGAAGAATTACTCTCTTCTACTTTTTCAAAGGTAAAACCTAGTGTTAGGTAAAACCAGTTTTTTAATATGAATAACACAAAAATGGTGACTGAAGATTCAGTTTAACAGAAGCACTGAACTTTAAGAAATACTTTGCATGACAATTATCCAAAAGAAAAGAGATTAGAGGTTTGAAAAAAATAATTCTCAAAGTATTGCCAAATTTGGAGTGCCTGGCTGGCTCAATTAGTTAAGCATCTGACTCTTGATTCTGGCTCAGGTCATGATCTCATGGTCTGTGAGATCTAGCCCTGTGTTGGGCTGTTGACTGACAGTGTGGAGTCTACATGGGATTCCCCCCCCCCCCTCTCTCTCTCTCTCTCTCTCTCTCTCTCTCTCTCTCTCTCAAAGAAATGAACTTAAAGTATTGCCAAATTTGTCAAAGATAATTAACATATTCTTCTTTCTTATGCATGTAGGCGGCGATTATGTTGAACTGTATCCCTCCCCCACTCCTCCCAAAAAAGGATACTTTGAAATCTTAATCTCCAATAACTCAGAATGTGACCATATTTGGAAATAGAGCCTTTATGGAGGTAATCAGGCCATTATAGTAGGCTCTGATCCAAAATAACTGGCAACCTTACAAAAAGGGGCAATTTGGATAGACTATGGGAAGATACAGGTAGAAGATGGCCACCTGTGTGGGTAGATGCTTCTACAAGCCAAGGAATGCTAGGGATTACCACTCATTACAAGAAGCCAGAAGAGGTAAGGAGTACAGCTGCCCTAGAGCTATGAGTGAAGACGTGGTCCTACCAATATCTACAAATCAGACTTCTAGACTCCAGAACCATGAACTGAGAAACTTATATAGTATTATATAGTCAGCTATGGCAGCCCCAGGAAACATCATTTCTCATTAGGGCATATAGAACTATGAAATATCAGCATGTAATTAGATCAACTTGAAAACAAACTAATGCTAACTGCCAGAATTGCTATCATAAAAAGATAATCTTTGAATGTTGGAAATTAAAATATGGGATTCATTAAGCACTAGTTTTGGACTATTTATCACCTCATAAAGCTGGACTTTGACACAATCTTTTAAAATATAACTTAAGATTCAGCTAATTATTTGGATTACCCACATTTTAGTACATGTAAACTTTGTAAATTATAATGTAAAACTCTAAGATGTGCACACTGTTCTGTGGATCATAGTTAATGTCGCCCATGGATGAAAATGTTCTGATGATTAGTATATATAATTTCTGAAAATCAGGAGTTTGAAAATGTAATGACTAATATCCAAGGAAAAATTCCATATGCCATATTGTCTTAATTCCATGTAATACTGAAAATTCTCTTAAGTATTGTTCCTATACTCTACAATGTCCAACCGAAGGCCAGATAGGGTGAGCACTCTATGCTCTTTTAATATAGAACATCAAATTCTTTTAAATATAAAATGATGGAAAAACAAATTTTTTAAACCTGTATCTTTCTCTTTCATATGAAGCAAACAAGTCACAATATGGAGCCTTCCGAAACCACAGGCTACAGAAGATTTGTCAAGAGTAAAAGGCTATGTTAATGGGGGTCTTATTCCACACTCCTCCCTAGGCAGAAATTCTACTGAAATCAGAATCTGATATGTAGCCCTTGCCTCTATCATTACATAAGTTATTTACTAAATAATATTTGAATTACAGTATGGGTAAAATTTTGGAGAGAAATGAGGAATCTCTTGTGTGAACAGAAGCAGGATTAATTTCTAACATTTCATATTGGAAATGTATTCTGTATACAGTATACTTATTAATTTGTAGAAGATATCAGCAGTTAACCATATAATCAAAAACCTGATGGGCAGATGTACATCCTTCAAGGCCAATATGATATTTAGTCGGTGACTAATGCTGTGGTTTATTTTTTTAAATGCCTCTCTGCTTTCTGGTATGATATACTGTAGAATTCAGGATTGACTATTCACTTACATATAGAGAGTGTATCATTCTTTTACTTTAAAGTGATTTTTTTCTAATTGTCTTCTGTAATCATTTATATTGTTAATTCAACATCATTATGTCAAATCTTCAATAAGGGCTATATGAATTAAAACATAAAATTAATCAAAATGATATTCCAAGATGTAAATGTAACAAAAATTAATTTGGGAACAGTACAGGCAAACTACAGCATAAAAAAAAAAAACCACAACAGAATGAAGCAAATAGCAATCAACCAAAATCCCTCAAGCATAAAACACATTTTTAAAGAAAACTTCATTTTGTAATAAAATTAAAAACACAGAGGAACCTGATCAACCTTTGTTCAACTAAGTACGCATTTTTTGAAGATGCAATTGTATGGAAAAAATTAAAATACAGATGACTTTTTCCTCAATAAGCAATAAATTTTAATCAACACCACAGAAGTAGAATTGTTTTGGGTATTGTTACTGATAGTATTTACTAACTAAAACCAGAAAACTTTATTTGTTACAACTTTATAACTTCAATAAAGTGCAAAAAAGCTTGCACATCAAATATTACTGACCTATGCATATTAAACTTTGAATAGATGACATATATAGTTGAAATCTTCTTTTTTCCTCCCCACAATAATCAGCAAAGATTTTCTTAGCTGCCTAATAATGTTTGATGCAAGTACATTCAGTAAAGACTAAAATGGCCCGAATAAAGAACAGGAAGATATAGCCATTAAGATTGGCATTTCTAATATGCATCAAAGCACTTATGCTATTCTAGACCAAGGTGTTTGTACAAACATGTAGATGAGTATAAACAATGCATTCTGGATAAAGAAAGGACATGTTTTATTGGCTAGCAATGGTGTAGTAGAGTTCTTGTAGTAGCCTTGGCAGAATGGATTACCTGTCTATATTTCAGTTGAAAAACCACAGTCTGGGTAAACGAGTACTCAAGGCTCTTATTAACACTCCAAGTATAGTGTCCCAACACAGCTCTGTGTTCTGTGGTTGATTGATTAGACTGCTATTGCATGTTTTCCCCTAAGATTTCAAGACTCTTTAAAGAGCATTTTAATCATGGACAAGCTGATGCTATAAAATGAAACCAAGCAATGCATTTGAAAAACTGCAAAGAAAAATGAAAGAGTAATGGAAATACAAGGTAGAATGGAAAGAGCAAGTGATGGGAAAATCAAAACTCCCAATGAATGATGACCAACATTAATTATTTAAGGAGAATGTTTCAGTTTTGGAAAGAACAATTGTTTTCTTCACTAAGTACAGCCACCCCCTACTGTGTCCTAAGGACACACATCTTGTTGCTCTCATGGTGTGAATGCTTCTTTGGTTCTTTTTTTCCTACTTGTGACATAATTCTTAGCTATGTGTTATGCTGGGTTAGAGGTTTGTTTTATACACATCAGCATTTGCTTCCCCCCTCTTCCCATTGGCATTCTTTCAGCCAGGTTTATTGCAAACAAACCTAACTGTAATAAGCATATTGCTTTTCAAAACTGACCATCACATTAGAATTAGAAAGATGGCTAGCTGCTGTTTTTTACTATCAGTACCACAGCTCTGGGCTCAGATTCTTTTTCATCTAATCTAGGCCAACCAGGATATTTCTTTTTCTAAAGCATCAAATGATTCTGATGGTTGGCAGGTTGAGATAAAGTAGAGATTCAAGGTCGTGTCAAAAAATTGGGTTAACACTTTGTAGTTGCCAGGCGTATGGCCATTGACGAAGTAATTTTGATCATAGGCATGTTCTCTAAAATGGGAATTTGATACTAATTGCTATTCCACAGGTCGTTGTTGGGGTCAAATAAGATTAAATCTAACTGTGTAATTTAAAACGTAAGACATGTGTTAGTTACGATAAACTCTAGCTCATGTGTATATAGCAGAGGGGTGTGTTGGTATACAATAATTTCTGTTTAATATATTTTCGAATCCCCTCATTAAATTGCATTGCTACTTGTTTTCAATAGAAACTTCACATTAATAGGTAGAGAACGATTGTAGTGCTGTCATTTTGCTAATGCTACTTAGTTTATAAAAGGCAATTCAAGTTGTGATTAAAACATTTTCAGTTATTGTGAATTGATGTTAAGGGTATAGAGTATTTGGCTTGGATTCCTGCTCTATATAGAACAATAATTCATAGATAAATTGAGCTCTTTTGCCTCCTTGGGAGAATCCTCATGAGCCAAACATTATTACCTAGGCATGCTACAGTGACAAGATGTGTTTTTGTTAATAGTCCTCAAACATGAACTCCCAAGGTAGAAGTCTGTAATTTAGCTTTCAGTAAGCTGCATGTTAAACGTAAAACTTAAAAACTTCATGTTTTTGTTACTATAGAAAGACTGTATTCCTCATTTCTAGGATATCTATTGAACTTTTTCTTAATGAATCACTGAAGTCATAAATGTTTTAGAATAGGATATAGAAAACAGGTATTAAAAAAGCTGGCTTAGACATTACCTAGAGTAACATTTGGAATTTACTAATAAGAATATTGCAAACCAACTGCCTTGCAAGACTTGCTCAAAAAATGGCAGCTAAATCTCTCGAGTTAGGATTATAATATACTAATATACTGCTTTTCCAACTCATGATATAACCTGATGTACAACAATAACCTGATGTGTTTTATTTTTAAATACTTTATCCATGATGTATAAATCCTAGAGAGAAAACATGCACTATTATTATAAAAATACAAGATATTAAGGGAATTTGAGAATAATAAAAATTTTAGCTTGGAATATTATGTAAGTGAATATAGAAAGTTTTATTTTTCAGTAATTATTTATATACAAGGCATTCTTCTCACAGTTAGGTTAACTGTTGATGACTTGTGTAGTAGAACAAATGTAAGAAAGAAGCCAATCACGACTTTAATTGCAAAACACTGTGTAAACTCAGAAATAACAAGAAGGAAAGGGCACCAGATAAGAAGCTGGTGTGATAATTTGATGTGCTAACTTAGACTTTAGATACTGATTTTTACTGATGACATATACAGAGGAATAAATATAACAAGCTTAGCGAGAAATAGTTCTTAAATTATTTATAGGATATTAACTATAAGGTATTCAATTTATTTTCATACATAAATGTTGTAGATTACTAAATCTCTTAAATACCAAACATACTACAGCAAATTTTGAGAAGAAAATGTATTTGACAAATAAAATTTTTAAATGTCGAAACAACAAATGTATATATTGAAAAAGTACTCAACAGGACTCCTTTTAAGTTTCATCTACAGTCATAAAAGGCAGATAGTGAAAAACACATTAATGAAGACATAAGTTACTTTGGGAAAAAATTAATCATCATAATTTCAAAATTTATTGCATGAAAAAAGAATGTATAGAGAACTTAAACTTGCTTGACACACTGGCTATATTAATGTTTTAGGGAAATAATAGCATTCTTCTTTACCAGCAATTAACAAAAACTTTTAGTTAACTTACTATTTTATTCTCTTAATGTTTTTTTTAATGTTTTTTATTTTGAGCAACAGAGCAGAGAGTGAGCGGGCGAGGGGCAGAGAGAGAGAGAGGGAGACACAGAATCTGAGCAGGCTCCAGGCTCTGAGCTGTCAGCACAGAGCCCGATGCAGGGCTCAAACCCACGGACTGTGAGATCATGACCTGAGCTGAAGTCAGATGCTTAACCAACTGAGCCACCCCGGTACCCTGTAAACTTACTATTTTAAAATAAATTGTTGTATATCCAAGATAATTGAGAATAGAGAAACAAGTCTAGGTATGTATGTGTATGTGTGGTACATGTGTATATCTATGTATATATATGGGTGTTTAGATGTAAACTGTACTTCACCTTAAATTATAATGAAGGTCAGTGGGGAAAAAAGTCCCCAACTTGAAAATAACTGAAAATTGATAGTCACACAGTGAGCTAGCTGTGTAATTTATTTTTATTATTTTTAATGTTTATTTTTGAAAGGGGGGAGGGGGAGGGGGGTGGGGGGGAGGGAGGGAGAGGGAGAAGGAGAGGGGGAGGGGGAGGGGGAGACACAAATCCAAAGCAGGCTCCAGACTCTGAGCTGTCATCACAGAGCCTGATGTGGGGCTAGAACCCATGGACCGCTAGATTATGACCTGAGTCAAAGTCAGACACTTAACTGACTAAGCCATCTAGATGCCCCAACTAGCTATGTAATTTAAAATAGGATAACACCTGTATATATTGCATGGTATGTTTAAATAAGAATTAAACTGAGCAACTATTCTGTGAGAAGTGATAAATGGGTATGAGACCTGAAAATATAAAATCTATAATCAGGGAAAATGTGAACCACATTTTACATGCACTCACAATTATATGGTCAATTAATCTTCAATAAAGTAGGGAAGAATATCCAGTGGAAAAAGATGGTCTCTTTAACAAATGGTGTTGGGAAAACTGGACAGCAACGTGCAGATGAATGAAACTGGACCACTTTCTTATACCAAACACAAAAATAAATTCAAAATGGATAAAAGACCTAAATATCAGACCTAAAAAAAAACCATAAAAATCCTAGAGGAGAACACAGGCACTAACCTTTTTGACATCAGCCACAGCAACTTCTTTCTAGATTGGTCTCCTGAAGCAAAGGAAACCAAGGAAAAAATAAACTACTGGGGTTACATCCAAAATAAAAAGCTTCTGCACAGTGAAGGAAAAAATCAACAAAATTAAAAGGCACCATTTGGAATTGGAGAAGATATCTGTAAATGACCTATCTGAAAAAGGGATAGTATCTAAACTATAGAAAGAATTTATGAAGTTTAATACTCTCCCAAAAACAAATAATCTGGTTTAAAAAATTGGCAGAAGACCTAAAGACATCCTTCCAAATAAGACCTACAGACAGTAATACACACATGAAAAGATGCTCGGCCTCACTGTTCATCAGGGAAATACAAATCAAAATTACATATGAGATCCCACCTCACACCAGTTGGAATGGCTTAAATCAGCAGGTGCTGGCCAGGATGTGGAGAAAGGGGAACCCTCTTGTCCTGTTGGTGGGAATGCAAATTGGTGCAGCCACACTAAAACAGTATGGGGGTTTCTCAAAAAGTTACAAGCAGAACTCTATGATCCAGCAATTGCACTACTAGGTATTTACCCAAAGAATACAAAATATGAATTCAAAGGGATACAGGCACTGCGATGTTGATAGAAAAAGTTAATATTAAAAAGGATATTTTAAGTGGTTTATAAAAAAGGAAATAAATAACTTGGAATTCAATTAATATTTTTTTTAAAAGTCAAGACGTATGGGTGGAGGAAATGAGAAAGGTATAGCTTTGGCATGGTGATAAATACAGTTTAAAAAATAGTGATAACACAACTAACAAGTAGCCAGAGTTCATAGGTATTCCAAATCATAAAGAAAATTTGAAGATCTTGATGAACACAGGTTTAAAAACACTGGACATAAAATTCTGTAGGAGCAGGAAGTAACTGTAATTAAACTATATAACAATATTTGTCATCTGAAGCAATGCATATATAATTATAATCACTATGCCTACTTCACCTCTTTTTTAAAATTTTGATCTCAGTATTTCAGTCCTCTCTTCCCTGAGTGTTAGCCTTATTCTTCCATAAGCACAGAAACCATCTAATATTTTTTAATATCTCAATTATATTTGTGATAGGCAAGAGTCAGAAAAGAAGAGGCAGGGAAAAAGAAAGAATGTCACACAAGATGAAGAAAAATTTCACAAAAAACTATTAATTATTAAATTTTGGCCATTTGGTTCTCCTGAAGGTCATTATTACTCTGTGCTTAAACTGTTTGTGTAATATATGTGATAAAATTCAGCTGGGCAGAAATTTGATTCAATATCTATAAAATGCATGACTAATGCCAAATGAGGACTTACTAAACGATAGTCTTGCAAAACAGCAGTTGATGGGGGAAAAAAAGTGGGCTAGATTTGTGATAATAAAGATTTAGGACAATTGATCTGTGAAGCAACAATATTTCAGTATTTTGTTTCAGTCCTGACTCTAATTTCAAACACTCTGATTGGACCATATTGTAAAGATGCCTGATTTCCATAGTTTAGATCTGATCTTCAATATCAACAAAGATGTTACATTTATTTACATTATTGTGGTAAAACTATTTAACCATCAGTTTAACCAATTACTGAATTTGCTAAAAGTAGTCTGCAAACCATTTTATTTTAAATCCAAGTTGGCTAACATATAGTGCAATAATTTCAGGAATAGAATTCAGTGAATCATCACTTACATATAACACCCAGTGTTTATCACAAGTGCCCTCCTTAATGTCCCTTGTCCATTTAGCCCATCCTCTGACCCAACACCCTGCCAGCAACCCTCAGCTTGTTCTCTGTATTCAAGAGTCTGTTATGGTTCTCCTCCTTTTTTTTTTTATCTTAGTTTTGATTCACCTATGTCCATTTGTTTTGTATTTTAAATTCCACATATGAGTGAAGTCATATATCGGTCTTTCTCTGATTTACTTTGCTTAGCATAGTACATTAATTCCATCCACATTCTTGCAAACGGCAAGATTTCATTCTCTTTGATCATCTAGTAATACTCCATTGCATAAATATATACCACATCTTTTTTATCCATTCATCAGTCTATGGACATGTGGACTCCTTCCATAGTTTGGCTATTGTCCATAGTGCTGTTATAAACATTGGAGTGCATGTGCCCCTTTAAATCAGTACTCCTTATCCTTTGGATAAATACCTATTACTACAGTTGCTGGGTCATAGGGTAAATCTATATTTAATTTTTTGAGGATCCTCCATACTGTTTTCCAGAGTGGCTGCATCACAAAATATCAGTATTTTAAATAATATATTATGAGCACCTGTTTTCAATAAGCTATAGGTGTAGTAACTTAATAATTTATATGTACTTTTAAAAGTACAAAATGCTTATGAAACAGAAAAACTAAAATGGACATATAAAAGCCACATAGTTTGAATTTTGTAAAATTATGCTAGCAACCAAAAATATTTTTTACAGTATTTTAGAAACATCTGCTCATAAATCTCCATAAAACATGAAATACTAGTTCTAAAAGACCCCTGATAACATACTCTTTTCCATGGTTTCTTTTTAGACATTGGAGTTTATTGGTAAAGAATATGATATCGATTAATATAACCTGTTTTTAAACTATTGTTTCTTAACATTTGCATACTAAAACCTATAAGTATGCTTCAAAAAATTGCTAAATCCAATAGTTTGAGAGGTTGGCAACAATCAATATAACATGGTGAAACAGAAATTAGTAAACTTAAAATAAAACATAATTCTAAGTGTTTAGAGATGATAAACATCAGAGTTTAATAGATGAATATAACAAGGGAAAGTCTATATGAAAGTCTGATAACAAGTAGAAGATTCTTTTTCTTATGTTTTTAAAAATATACAAACATTGCTGATTACTGTGAGATTAATACTACTCTATCCAGAGGATCCGTTAAAGCCCAGGGACTTCTAACACTTTCTAGGCCATGCTTGGGAGGCAACAGTCAAAATTTGACATTCCAGAGCCTAATAGTCTTGCCCCTCTTCTAAAATTTTTGTCAGTGGTCTAAACTACAAGAAATGAGGCATGCAATGATATTTAGGAAGATACAGGAAATCAACACTTTTTGACAATATGTGTAAGTGTATAGATTCAACAGCATCTAATTGTCATGCCTGTAATTCCTACTATGTCAAGCAAAATCTGTTTTTGTTGTTGTTGGTTAGTGCACTTGGAAAGGGTGGTTTATACACAAGTTATTAGCCCCATAACACACACAGCTCAATCCTTTTCCTATAAGTGGGATAATCAAGATAACTCAGGAGTCTACAAAACTATTATTTCAATTGCTACCACTACCCTGTTACCTGTTTATCTCATAGAATTAGTCAGTTCTTACTATTCTTAAGTCTGCTTCCTATGAACCTCTTTACAGTTTAAGAATCAGCAATTCTCCCATTATTATGTAAAGATCCTCCAGAAGCTCATCAGAAACTGTAATGTTCTTCTCAGTAATGTTGGGTGAATTATATTAGAGACAATTACATCAAATGTTATGGTTCATGGACTGGGAAAGTTTATGAATCATTTCTTCAGGAAGCAACACCATTGGTACAAATACTGAGTAGGATAAGAGGAAAATAGTGTGGACCAAATCTTCATTTGGGAATAAATTGACAAACAAGTGAAATATTTTTGTTTTTGCCATGCTTTCTCCAAAGAGTGTCTCAATGATAACTCCATGACGTCAATCAAAAATGTTCTTTGAAAATTGAAAAGTTTTCAACCTCCTTTAATCATGTTCTATGTTTTAATTCTGTTAAGTGATTTTTAATTCAACTGATCAAATAGTTAAAGAACAATCTATTTTCCTGAGAATTCCTTCTTGGAGGAAGTAAGACCTTTTTTTTTTCTTTAATTCCTTTGTCCCAAAAAGTATACAATTGAGTTAAAAAATGATTGCATAATAATGAATGCTGTCTAATACTTTACAGAAAAAGATACTTCATGCACCGTCGATAAATTATGACCTTTTTTTCTTCTGGTAGAATTGGATTTATTTGGACCTATTTTATGATCTCTTATGAACACTAGTGGATCTTTGAAAATAGGTCCATGTTTTGTAAGTGTGCTATATGATCAAAAAACTGGAAAAGCTGGCTTGCAACATAACTAGATCCATGACCTGACTGTCATTAACACTAAATTCCAATCAATTGAGCCAACAAAACACAGACATTGATAACATAAATGATTTGTATGTATATTCCTGAAATTGGGTAAGGCATACCACCTCCATTATTAACAATGTTTAAAAATAAAATCTTTTTTAATAATTTGGGATTAAACTTTAAAATGAAATGTCTATCTCCTGAAAAAGTTGGAATATATATATAAAAACATCTCTTTAAAACCATTTCCCCATTAGTGAAAAAGGAAAACTGTGAGTCCTCACGGTGATTCTGCACAGCTATGAACCATATAAATACCTTATACCTAATGTTACATGTACTAAAAACATTTTATCACTCAATATTGAATAAAATGATCTGATCTGATAGTTACTGTCCATGCAGTTGTGGAAATGTTATCATTAATTTGCAATACTTAATTTCTTCCATTCTATCCTACCACTAATATGCCCATGATTCATTTTCATCATGTTTTTAGTTGGCTTTTCACCTTCTAGTTCTACAAAAGGGACTCATTAAAAGATCTTCTAGTAACAGCTGTCGGGAAATGAGGCTCAGAGCTGCAGGCAGGACCAGATAGATTTTTCATTGCCTGTTGTTTCCTTGGCAGGCAATTTGTTTCCCATTGTTACATTTAGAAGTTCTAGTTTATGTATGCCAGAACTTAGTGAAAGTAAGTTTTCTTTTCAATTGGTTCTTATTCAATAAAAACATATAGTAATTTAATTTTACTTTTTGATACTTTGGAGAGATAATTATATACTTTAAAAACTACATTAATTAAATGAGTATTTAATTGTTTTAATGTTTATTGTTGGGGGTGGGGGGAGAGAGAGAGAGAGAAAGAGAAAGAGAAAGAGAATGAGCATGAGTATGAGTATGAGTTTGAGTTGGGGAGGGACAGAGAGAGAAGGAGACACAGAATACAAAGCAGACTCCAGGTTCTGAGCTGTCAGCACAGAGCCAGATGCGGGGCTCAAACAGGAACCACAAGATCATGACCTGAGCAATCAAGATGCTTAACCAACTGAGTCACTCAGGTGCTCCAATGAGTATTTATTCTACAAAAAACTTTAAGTTGGGGTACTTGGGTGGCTCAGTCAGTTAACTGTTTGATTTCAGCTCAGGTCATCATCTCTCAGTTCCTGAGTTTGAGCCTTATAGCAGGCCCTGTGCTGACAGCTTAGGGCCTGGAGCCTGCTTTGAATTCTGTGTCTTCTTCTCTCTCCCCAACTCATGCTCTCGTGCTTGTGCTCTCTTTCACTCTCAAAAAGAAATAAACCTTTAAAAAATGGGAAAAAAAAAAAAAGGTTTTTGAGTCATCTACTACCTTACTTGCTGGGAGCAGAAAATTTTTAAAGCATAAAGCAAGTTCTTTGTCTTCAAGTATGATATAGCTCTCTGAAACTTCATCATTTTATATTTAAAAAATTCCCTCGGTATTCAGTGTATTTAAGGAATTTTTATCAATTATAGAAATAGCAAACTAAAACTCATGACTTAGCTTCTTATAAACAAAAGAGAAATTGGGACAGGTCTTCATATGGCTATCTATGGTTGAGAGATTTTAACCAAATGTAATGAGTTACTGGGGTGCCTGGGTGGTTCACTCAGTTAAGGGACTATCTCCTGATTTGGCTCTTAGATTATGATCTCAGTTTGTGGGATGAGGCCTTCTTTGGGCTCCATGCTGACAGTGTGGAGCCTGCTTGGAATTTTTTCTCTCCTTTTCTCTCTGCGCCTCTCTGCTTGCTCTGTCTCTCAAAATAAATAAACTAAAACTTAAAAACAATGTAATATATTACATGGAGAAAATTGAGGCACATAAATAAAAGTACATTTTTCCAAATATACCTAAATAAATTAAATCCAGTATTGAATCAGTTAGAGTACAGTTTGCACAAGTAGAATTTATTCAATATGTGCAGGGTAACTCAAAGTGAATGAGTGTAACCCACTATAATAATGGAGAAAAATAGGGAGGAAATCACATTATCATTTAGATGCTAGACGTTTTACATAATATTTAATTTTTTATAAAACTTTAAATAAAAAAATAAGCCTATTTTCTGTATTAGGTAACAGGTGTCTAGAAGAAATCTCTGATAAAAAATCATGCTTAGTTAAGAAATAGTCATTTCATTGAAGTCATTTAACACACTACCAACGTCATCTTTACTGTTACTGTAATCTGTGATAGTAGTTCATGAAACAGGACAAAAATAAGTAGTTCATGTGATTTTACAGTCTATACAGAGAAGTGGGAGACATGAGGAAACCTAGCCTGTGCCTGGAGGAGTAATTCCGTATAAAGTTGATAACTACATATTAAGCTAGAAACAAACTCAAGTCAAATATGAATTATCACAGAGCGGAATAAATACTGAGAAGTTTATTTTAAATTTCATATAAGGAATAAATTTAAACACAAGAGGACCTGTGCATCATACAGCCTTATCCCCTATTCAAACAAAATATAAAATTACAGCATTTGAAGAAATAGGGAATTACCCTATAGATAGAAATTTCAATTAGGTGAATTAATAGAAATTTAAAATACAGACTAAAGTGTATATGGAGATTCCTTAAAGGCAGCAAGCAATCTGAGGGAAGAATATTGGCTCTTAATAATTGTAATTTAGGCAAGTTTATATCACTTTAAACAAGTTTATTTCAAATTATATTTTATAAACCTAAAAAACAGCATTTTTACATTACAGATGGAATAAAGATGTAATTAACAATAGTCATAAATGCACTGATAGAAAACAATGGGTTATTTTTAGAAATTAGGAAATTGAAGTCTTAAGACAAAATATATAAAAGAAAATTGGACAAAGGTACATATGTAATATTCTTAAATTTTCATAATTCAGTAGGTTTATTGTGATGTTAAATATAAACTTCTCTAGAAATTTCTTAATCCTTTGACTTCTTTATATATGTATTCTACTTTCTCCTACATTTGTCTTTTATGTTTCTCATTTCTTCCTCAAATTTTATAAAGGTTGGCCTAGTTTAGAATTCTCCAAGAACTTTTGTTTTATTGATAATTATAAATTTCCAATTAACCACTTATTCTCATTTTAAAGGTACTATTTTTCTAGCACTATTAGTTTTAATATCTAGTTCATTTTTTCAGTCTTCATTGCTTTCTAAAAACATTTTATGGTGAAGTTATATAAATATCATATTCAACATATAGTATAGGTTTTCATGATGGATCATGGCTAATACTATATAGTTTAAATTTATTTCCTTATAGAAAGAATTGAAATGATTACAATATGGAGTCCTTCCATCCAAGAATATTATGTCTGGCTCAATGTGCATGTTCTAATTATGGAGTATATGTACTGTACAGGTGCTATATATGTGCATTATAAATATGTGGGTGGACATGCATGTGTGCATGCATGCATGTAAGTTAGGATGTATGTGTGTACATGCATGTGCTCACATATGGGTATGGGTACACATTGAGATGTACATGCATGTGTGTGTAGATGAATGGAGGTATGTCCAAAAGTGTATGACTGTCTTTATGTTGATGTAATATGAAAGTTGTTAAAAGCCAATCTAGTTCTATATCCTTTATCATTTGTTCAAAATGTCTATTTTCCATGATTGTGATTTGCATTTCTGAATTACTTAGAACTGTATGTATGTGTTTATCCTGTTAAACAAATCCTAGGTTTGACTAGTGAAATAGCAGTGATTGTTCTGTTATTTGTGTGTATGTGGGGGGGGGGTGTCAACTCAAATTATGCTCTGTTGCGCATCCACTTTGCTGCTAACAGTATTCTTTCTCTCTCAAAAATAAACATTAAATTTAAAAAAAAAAAAAGAGAGAGTGGGGGAGAGAGAGTGAGCAGGGGAGGGGCAGAGAAAAAAAGATTCACAGAACCCAGGTCAGGCTCCAGGCTCTGAACTGTCCTCACAGAGCCTGTTGCGGGGCTCGTGACCTGAGCCAAGATGGACGCTTAATAATGCCCCAGCATTATTCTTATATGGTGAGTGTTATGAAGCTCTGCTAGGGAAATTTATTTCTCTGAAGTTGCCACTTTCAACCATATAGATTTCTTTTTCTTCCAATTTTTAAAAAAGTTTCATTGATTTTGAGAGTGAGAATACACATGTGCACACACACGGGAGGGATAGAGAAGGAGAGAGAGAGAGAGAGAGAGAGAGAGAGAGAGAGAGAGAGAGAGAGAGAGAGAGAGAGAGAGAGAGAGAGAGAACTCACAGTGAGATTATGCCCTGAGCTGAAATCAAGATGTTTCACTGACCGAGACATCCAGGCACCCCTCAACCATATAGATGCCAAATTTCTTAGCTCTAATGAGTGTTGCCAGAAAATTCTCCATTCTTGAATCATCTAACACCCATTCTGGATTTTACCTGGATCTTATCTCATCTATTTTTCCAAAGGTCTTTTGAGACTGGGAACTAAACATGTATATTCTGTTAGTGAGCTCAAATGCAAAGTTCAACTAAGATTTTAAAATACTCTAAACTTAGAGAATATTTAAAACATGAGGGAAATAAAATAATCACATTTATGTATAAATGATAAAATTGTTTCCTTTACTTATATAAAATGCATTTTAAGGGAGATTCTAAAATGTGTAACACTACTTTCCTACCGAATTATTAATTACAAATAAAGTCATTATGCAATAAAACTCTTAAACATCTACAAGGTATTTACTGCCACAGATCGCAAATATTTCCTCCTGTCATCACTGAAACTTTCCACAATTGGCTTACATATCTGTTTTATAGAAAAATGTACAGAAAGACTTAAGCCAATCTCAAGAGTAGAATTACTTAAAAACTTGATGCTATTTACATTAGTGCTCGGCATGTTCTTTGATGTGAAACTGGAAGCTAAAATAAATTTAATTGCCATTTTGATGTATGCTCAACAAATTCATTTGAGCCTGTTATCTCTTTCCTATGATTTATACTGACTTGGGTTAAGGAAAAGAAAGTAAGCATGGCTGTCTTTGTTGCCACTACCTTACTCCGGTGTTTACAACTTACTACAGTAGATGATCTCCAATCATGTCAGTCTTCACTGCTGAGCCTGCATTCTACCCCATTCCCCATGTTGATACTAACAAGGAATTGTCACTTTCACCATTTCTATGTACCATCTATGTCCTAGGCTAACTGGCCATTGAAATACTGTTGACAGTACCCCCCTTTTTAATTCTTTTCTGTATGCCTGCACATGTACAGTGGATCCATAGTTGTTACTATTCAATGGACAGATCAATTGCCATATACGTTCTATTAGACTCGAGGCACATATAAATAATTCAGCATGTCTGATGATTCAAATATCATTTAACCGATATAGTGCCTTTTCCCCTAGAACCTATTTATTAAGTTAACTCTCTGCCTCTGATTTTTCAAATATGAATGTGCTTTCTATTGCTTAAACATTATAAGCTGTATTACACGACATATTTCAATTTAAGTACTGTCTTGCATCACTTGTTGAGTACTTTCAAATAGTGCTGTTTCCCACACAGGAAACATTATACCAAGTTAGCACTCTGATAATTCACATTCAACACGTCATTCATATTCTTCATTCCTACTTCCTTGAACTTTCTATTCTATAAATTAATATTGCACACAAATAGTATTTGAGCTGACACTTCCCAAATGTTTGAAATTTCATATTCCAGACTACTTTGATTACAGCATATTAGATTAATGTACTCTCATGTACATATAGGAGATGAATTTTTATCTGCAGGTCATTGTCTTTGTTTCTAAATTTTATGCCCTTGTGATTTTGGGGGTTTGAAAGTTCCTTATCAATATCAATGAGGAAAACATTGTATAAATGCTCCTACCTATTTTGCTTGTTCTCTTAGAATAGTAGCTTGTTACTGTCATTCTCGGTATCTAATCTCAGAGCATTTCCTTGTCTGTCATTTTGCATAGTTGAAAATTACTGGTTTTGTTTTTTTATTATTTAATTGCTGATTGCCATTATTTTCATGAGAAAAACATACCAGAGCTTTTAAAATTATTGCATTGTTACTACAACTATCTTATGTAATATATTTTAAAAATATAATGCCTTTTTTCTCAAATAACTTTGAAATTTAGTATTAAAATAACCATTAACCACATGTAAAAAAATGCATTCCCCATTTGCTAATATACATACATTATCAATCACCCCTTATTTTTCATTCTAAATTGTTAAATAATGTTCTTTTGTTTTTTTCTATAATTCTTTCCCAAGGTCAATAATAACCAATATTCATAATCATTAAATTCACATTTTTCTTGGTATGTTTATCATGATTCCTGAATTGGCCAACATCAAATCTGTGTACTGCCTTTCTTCCTAAATCATAGAATTGTTACAAAATTTCTGCTTTCCTGTTGTAATTTTTCATTCCGTATAAACTTTAGTATTGAAGAATACTCTGAGTATTTACATTTTTGGGGGGGGAGAAAAAAATATATCCACTTCTTATATCAAAGTCTGTGAAACTATCTGATACCACATTGAATGATTTTTTAAAATGTCTTTTATAGAGAAATGACTATGCTTTAATTACAATAACCAAAGGGATATTTAACCCTCCTATACAAGAACAAATGGTAAGGTTTATGCTAGTACACAAGTATGCTTATGAGAGTGGTTAAGTCCCCAGTAATAGTTCCATGAAGTTTAATACAGTGGTAGCACTGGGGGTCATTACTGCTCTAATTTAATTCAACATACCTTCTGCCTACAAAGCGCTCTTAGGTTGGGCCTACAGAATGTCAAAATAGTTTCCCTCATCAGAAATAATTTTCTGAAGCAAAGTAAATTTTAGTGAACAAATTAACACACAATTTAAAACAGTCTCCAATTAAGAATTCACAATTTTTAAATCTGATTTATTTAAGTAATTTTTGCATAGTTCTAAAAATACTTCTAATGTTACATAATCCTCAAGGAAAATATTTCAGTCGAATCTAAAATTTGGCCCAGAATACCTTTGTTACCAATTTCTAAATGTTTTAGGTTTTCCCTTTTCTTTATCTTTGTGAACCCACACTTGATTTTACTCATTTATTTAAGAGAATATTGAGTAACATATCCATGCTTAAGCACCATGCCAAGAGAGTGAGAAAAAGATAATTTGTACAGCATGTATGGCATCCTTTGGGAAATAAGCATTAATCAGATAACCACACAACGGTTAATAAACAGAAGAAATGTTTTTTCTATGAAATATGAAACAAAGGGACATGATTTAGTTTGAGTGGTTGAAAAATAAAAATAGCCTGGGATTATTCTGAGGAAGGATGTCCTTCTGCATGTCCACGGACAGCAGGGTAAATACATGTCTGCTCTACATGATGGTGTGTATCCATCCTGTAGAAAAAGTCCTCTTAAATAAGATTCTCCTGAAATGGGCTTCCAGCTGAAGCAACCTCAGGAGAAAGAGGTGCAGAAGTTACATATGTTCAACTGTAGATTGTAGTTGTGCCAGAGAAGCTCCAGTTAGTGATGCCCAGCAGGGGACTCTCCAAGGACTCCATGAAGTGGTTTCATTGACAGGGCAAAGAATTCACTCGGTTTCCATGACACAAACCCTAGGTTATCCTTGCTGTCAAACAACTAATACCTCTTAATGACTTTTAGAGCCCTTTTAACTCTAAAGTTTTCCTGTTTGAGATGATAAATTAATGGTTACTCTGTGGAGGAGACAAGACAGGTAGCATTTGGACAGTTGTCACATTAAGAAATGGTATTAGTTGTAGAGGATTTCTTAGAATCCTCTAGAAGGTCTTGCTGGAACTTCTTTAAACATACTCTGGTGGAACCAGACAGGGTAAAAGAAGGGGGGAAAGTTCATTAAAAGGAAATGGTTAAAAAAAGAAAAAATGCCAGTCATGAGCTGTCAAAATGAGGTTGAATAGCTTTAGGCAGACTCAATGTAGAAAATGGAAATGAACTAGCTGAGAGACTGAAGCTTTATGTTTTTTTACAAAATTGTGTTTCCCTACCTAAAATAAGACTGGCAATATCTGAGAGAACGCAGAAAATTGCATGTGATCTATCAAAGGTAATGATGGAGTTGGGACATAGCAGTAAAAGAGATTTGATAAAAGATTTGACTATTAAAATAATGGCTTTCTACTCATACCCTATAGAATCCAACCCAACTCTAGATTGATTAAATAATAATAACTATTTGGAGTTCATACTACATGCTAAATACTTTAAGTGCTTTACATATAGCATCCCATTTAATAATCTTCTCAATCCTGTAGAGGTTGTATTATGCCCATTTGAAGTATAAATTCCCCACTCTACAGAGCTAGTGAAGGTAACTGAGAGTTTGAATCCAACTGTTTTCAAAATAAATGCTTGTTGCCAATATGTGACTGTGTATCTCACTTTTTGCTACATTGCTCTTGTTTCTAGAAATGTTTCACAATTCTATAATAATTTATGTGCCCATGAGAAACATGAACACTTTATTTTGTAGCTTATCCCTTATAAAATAGAATCTCTTCCTCCATCCTTGAGCCTTGCTTTTAAATAACCATGTTTTGGACTCTAGGGGACTTCCAGCTTCTACTCTTGGTCCCCTAGAGCACTACTGTCACAATGCGAGGTGGTGCCCATGAAAAACCACATGTAGATCTAAGCCTACTTATTCCACAAAGGTTCACTTCCACAAAGGCATGCTGGTGAGGCCCTCTGAGATTCCCTTGTATTAGTGGCCTTTCTAGTTGAATGTAGCTATAAAAGTGGGTCTAGACAAGACCAGAAGAACAAAATAGTCAACTCATAGATTTATGCAATGTTTTAAGTTCTGGTATTTTTATTTTATTATATATACATAATTGATAGAATACATAACTGCAATTATCCACATAAAAATGCTTTAGAGGTGCCTGGGTGCCTCAGTACGTTAAGCACCAAACTCCTGCTCAGGTCATGATCTCATAGTTCATGAGTTTGACCCCTGTATTGGGTTCTGTGCTGACACTTCAGAGTCCAGAGCTTTCTTAGGATTCTTTTTCTCCTTCTCTCTTTGCCCTCCCCTGCTCACACTCTGTCTCTGTCTCTGTTCTCTCAGAAATAAACATTTAAAACTGTTAAAAAATTTTTATACTTCATAACCTTGTAAGTGTGTATGTAATGAATGAAACTTTGTATTTCTATATGATTCCCATACCTATAAAAATCAGACTCTATTGGAGTTACACAATATATTAACATCAGGTCTGCCTTAAATTATGGAGATTGTGCTGGATACATAATCTTTGAGGCACTTAACATTTTTTTTCTTCCCCACACGTACATCTCATTTACTAAACATCTATTTCTTGTGAAGAAACTTCCAATCACCTAGTTTCTCTCTTCTTATTTAGAGCACTAGGGGAGATACCCTTCTATTTCTTAATAATTGTATCAATTCTTCCTTTTATAGTCTGACTTTGTTTAAAATGGCTGATATTTTCAGAATAGTTACTCTATCTGGCACTCTCATTTCCTTGTTATCACTTTTTACTGATATGTCAGAAGATAAATGATTTGATTACTGGAGGTTTCTAATTTTTCAGCTATTAGCATATGGCTTGACAACACAAAACTACAAAAAATTTATGACAGCTTTCAGCTCATTTTCCCCTCAAACTAATTTGTTTTCCATAGTTTTTTGATAGAGGCTCATAACTTACATTGGTCATCTTGAAGGTGCTAATTCATAACATAGTCAAACAGGTACTAAATCATAATACTGGGTGTTAACATGCTTCCTCTTAAGTGCTTGATTTTTGACTGTAAGTTGTTTAAAGTGTTTTTGGAAATTTTCTGATTTTCAGAAGTCTATAAAATATATTAAGTTTAAAATTGTTCAAGAAAAAATAATTACCTATTGATTTACCAATGTATCTCATTTTTGACTGCAATTACATACAATAGAGATAAGGATGTCAATTAACTTAAATGATTTTGCAAATGCTATTATGGGGTGCTTGGGTGGCTCAGTGGGTTAGGCATCTGACTTTGGCTCAGGTAATGATCTTGTAGCTCGTAGGTTTGAACCCCATATTAGGCTGTGTGCTGAGAACTCAGAGCCTGGAGCCTGCTTCAGATTCTGTGTCTCCCTCTCTCTCTGCCCCACCTTATTATCAGGTGAACATTGACACCTAGGAAAATCATTGCTTATAAGAAGCAGTTTATTTTGTGTATCAGCATATAGAACATATAGATTAAACCCATCATGAAATATTTCCCAGACCATAGAATACACCTTTAAATACAGACATTACGTACTTGTCTTAAGCCTTAACTTTCCATTTAGCTCAGTATAAACCTTTCACTGATTACATCTCAACAAGGTAGACCTAGCATAGCTCCTCTGAACTTCATCCTCCTTCTTCCCAGACATTGTAAACTGTTAATTAAATCAGGGCATGAATCATTTTTTTCAAAAGCAGTTACTATGCTTTTTCAATTAAGTTTGTTTCAATACTTCTCGGCCTTACACATTCTCCCATATATTTTGAACTTTTAAACTACAAAATAAACTGTTTAAAATTAGTGTATAGTTAAGCACATTTTCTATTTCATATGCCTTTAACTTTAAAACTTTATCTTACAGTAATAAAATTTAAAATGAATAAGTATTTGTATAAGGGGTAATATTTTATAATTTTTTGAAATATTAGCACAATTAAAATAATTGCAAAGCTAATTCCGGAAAACTGTCATTTATAATGAAAGCCAACTAGACTTTAATGGCGGCCTAGTGGCAGGATCCCTATAATAGCACTGCAATTGCACAAATGTCTCCCTGCTTCCATCACCAGTTGGAATGATTACTTGCCTTTCTGATTTGTGTTTAAAACTCAGAGAAACATGCTTTTCAAAGGCTTTCTAGTAAATGGCTTTCATTTTAAAATGTAAAGAGCTTTTTATTATTTGGAAAGACAGAGTAGTCTTCTTTTTTCATGTCAATAGCCAACTTCCTGACAGATATCAAGATAATGGTGTCAGTTCATAACCTTTCTCCAACCTTCCTGTTATAGAAATGGTGAATTTCAAAGGCACACTTTAAATAAAATTTTACCAACTTTTTTATAATTTAGTACTGAACAGTACATTCAAGAAACCATTCTGCTGTTACACACATAGTATATAAGCCTCCTCTTTAACAACTCTAAATGAGAAGTCAGTAGAAGAGATCCTTATCATTTATAATAGTCAATCTTTGTATTCTGTCAGAAAAGTGTAAAGCACGCAGATCATGTTTTATTTGGGAAAGATAGTTCATATCACTGGGAGGAAAAAAAAAAGGCAGAGACTCAACATTTGAAAGATGGGACTTTGCTCTGAGAAGCAGTTTTGACCCAAGTAATAATCATTATTTTTTAATGAGTATTTTTTGGTGACAAGAGTTTAGGGTAAAATTGGCAAGCACTATACACTATGTAGATAATAGCTACTGTCACTTACTTTTTAAGATTTCCAATATGTGGCTCTACATATCTTTATTTCATATTTCAGCTTAAACTAGACCTTTAAAAATGTTTTCAGAAGCAATGGATATACTACCATGCCTATAGAAAAAGAGCATACAAAACTATACAACACATGTGGTGAGGGAATTAAGACCAATTGATGATTGAAAAGATAATGAAATATCTGAACCCTTTATGGGTTAAGCCATAATAAATTGTAAAAATCTTTGTTCCAAACGATAAGCATAAAACAGACACGCAGCTGAAGATTAAATCCATACGTTCAAAAGAAAAAAATGTTACTAGCTACATGGCCAGTTTCAATTGTCCAGGCAAGAAAATACAAAAATATTTAAAAATACTCTCTACATTTTTGGATAGACAATGGAATGTTTCCAAAACTTAACATAAAATGAACTGGGTTTTATAATATAACCTGGTAAATATTTAAGCTAGACAGCATTTAGGAAGATATTTGGTTGCTTGGAAACTAGGTTTTGACTTAAATTGCAGTACCTAGATAATATAAAAACAGCAGTGTTCATCAGAACAATGCCTACTTAAATTCATTTATTTAATGAAGGAACATTCATTAATGTTGCATTTATGTGAAATTCTAGTGTTTGGAAATTTTACATAAGAATATTAAATAATAATGAAAATAGTCTTGAGCAAACATGAAATAATATAATATAGCTTTCAAAAGACTTGTGAATACAAATCTAATGAAACTGTAGTTCATATGTCTCACATGGATTAGAATTATATATCACTAGGTATCAATAGAAACTATTCAATCCCAACTTAGCTGAGAAATTTATACATATATGTGCCTCGATATGACATTTTCACAATACATATAGTATGTGCTCCTTGCTAAAACGTTATCTGAATGACTTGGTAACAAAACAAAAACAAAAAGCCTCAGCCAATATAGCACTGCATTTCTTGTGTTTAAAAAAAATACTGTGGCTATCTCCTAGTTTGTAGAAAAATTAAATTGTGGACATATTTTTCTAAATTCAAAATTTCTACATTTTTAGGGCCCTGGATAAGAAAGTTTTTACCAACAAACAAGTGCAAGGTTGTGATCTTAATGTTATCATTTTGAAGATTGTATAGTATTCCTTATAAATTAGGAAACATCAAATTGGAAAACTTAAGACTCAATCCAGCAAATATCTTATCCATCTTTTATGAAGTTTTATGAATTTTATCTTCATGTAACTAAATGTTAATGAGTTTGATTTTCTTTTTATAAAACTCTCTTAGCCAATAAACGAAGGATAATAGAATTTTGTAATTTGCAACCCTAATCAAATGATACTTTATTATGCCAATGAAATAATGGTTCTAATTAGTGATCACCAATGGCACAAAAAGAACATAAGGAGTTAACCAAGTATTGTGTTACTCTTTATGCAAATACACAAAACCATGAAGAAGCCTAGCCAGAAAACTTAAACCTGAAATGGATGAAGACATCTTTCTCTATTGACCAATTTCCAGAAGGATAAGAATTGACAGAGTTGATAGTATCATAGAGCAGACCAGCAACTTCCACACCAGGGGAAAGTATAAATCCAGCAGCTAGTTCTTCCAAGATAGATAGGAAGGAAGGGAAAAGAGATAGGGCATTATAGATTGGCGATGGATCAGTGATTGCATTATGTGAAACTTATTTTAAATCTGATTCAACAAGTTTATAAAGACTCATTCACGTCACAATTTGGAACAAAACTTAATACTGAATGGATGTATAAGGATATTTTTTAAAAATTAATAGCTTCAAGTTAGAAGATTAGTAGTATGTTTGTTTTTAAAATAGTCCTCATCTTGTAAAGATACCTGCCAAAATGTCTGTAAATGACATAATGTGATGTCCGAGATTTTCTTGAAAATAATCCTGGAGAAGGCCAGACTTGAGTAGGAATCAAAAAGTGACAATATTTTAATCTGGGTAACAGGGGTTTGTTAGACTGCTCTATCTTTACATGTATCTAGAATTTTTGCAAAACAGAAGTTTAAGATAAATGTCAGTGGAAACCAGGTTTAGAACTCATGAATGTCACAATTTCACAAAGATCCATTCTTTTTATCTGCATATTGGGGATAGCATAGTATTTACAAAAGATTTAATTATAACTTATGTGAAGTACTTAGGGATTTCAAGAAAAAATAAATGCATAAATGTTCTTGTTATTTTAATCCAACATACATTATCATGGTTATATACAGTTCCTGAGAGATTTTGGATGTGAACCTAGGTTTTTGCAAATAATATATGAAAGCTAAGGAATATGCCTAAATTATCATATGATTGCTAGCATTTCCCTCTTTTCTCCACTGTGTTTTTCTTTTAATGTCATGGTTTTAGATGTTAGAGAGGAAAGCCTTTACCTTATGCATTCATTGAAAGCCTACTACTTCTATCACATTTGATGCTATATTAGAATAGATTGGAAGATGAGGAGAAAGACCCAGAGGAAAGGGTCAGGAACAAGAAGGTATAAATGCTACAGTAGTAGCCCAGAGAAATAGAGATTCTGACCCTTGTTTTGGTGAAATTATGGGACTTTTTCAGAAGATTTTAAAAATCAATTGTATTTTTCCTGTAAAGAATAAATAGTCATCTGCTGAGGGTGAGGTGGGAAGAAATAGAGCAAAGGACAAGAGGTCTTCTACAGAACATTAGGCATAAAAAGTGAAATAAAACTAAGGTAAACATGAAAATAAAAAAATTAATAAACCTCAAGTATCCCAACTCAAGTTTCTTTGCTTATAAAATAACTTATAAATTTAAATTTAATGATATATCTTTAAACATGTTTGAGAGGACAGATATAAAAGCAAACATTTCAATAGGAAAAGAGAATTCTTACTTTTTATGGTATTTTTATACTCACTGTCTCCACCACCTTAGTATGGACTTGCACTGTCTACCTTTCCACCTTCCCATTCATTCTGCTCCTGGACTCAACAAAGAACTCTAAAGAACACAGATCTAATCATTTGAATCTCTATTTTAAAACCTTTCCTATCTTCTCAGGACAGGTAGAAAGCAATCCTCTCTCACATTGCTTGATGGCTCCAGCCACATCTCCTTGTTCTCTCCTTTGTCTCATAACACTGGACAGTGGGATCACTAGGTGCTCAGCATCCTGAGGGATTGTCTTCCTTTCCATTCCTTACTTCATCCCATATACGGGGTATACAGATAATTTCTGCTTATTCTTTACCATTCACATGTCATAAGACTGTAAGAATGAACAATTTTTATTTCACTGTAAACATCCATACTTCTCTATGACCACTTCATAATATTTATCACACTTTCTGCAAGTTCTTTGACATGTTTTACTTTTCAACTGCATGCTCCATGAACGTGGGGTCTTTGTTGGCCCTTCTCCAGCTTGATCTACAATGTACCAATAGTTGCTTCTTGACCAAATGTCACGTTCTTTATTTGAATGAAGTTCTTGATCCAATTGAACAAATGCTTAATTTAGAAACTTTAACTGGGAGAAAAGAAAATAGCAATAGCTTTTCAAGGGTTGCTAGTTAAAAGACACTTGGCATTAAAACTTCCTTTAGGGTCCTGACATAAGATAAATTTACGGCAATAGTGAGAAATCAGAAGAATCCAAAGTAGTTTTCAATAAAGGCTTCTATATAACTTTTAAATTGATACTTTTCAGCAATAATTTCATTTATATTTAAGGAGGGACAATTGTGGGGCACCTGGGTAGTTCAGTCAGATAACCATTCTTGATTTTGTCTCAGGTCACGATCTTACACTTTTTGAGTTTGAGCCCCGTGTCCAGCTCTGCATTGACAGTGCAGAGTCTGCTTGAAATCTTTTCACTTCCCCTACCCATTTATGCTCTCCCTCTCTCTCTCTGAAAATAAATAAAACTTAAAAGAAAAATAAATGGGAATTTGTGAAAAATCAGTAGAGAAGTTCAATTTATTTTCAAACTCTGTGTATGTGTGTGTGTGTGTGTGTGTGTGTGTGTGTGTGTGTGTGTGTAATGGTAATTTATATTGGATATCACAATTTCTTAAAATTTAAGTAATTAGATATTTTAGGTATTAAATACATAATAATGGGTATATCAATGTAATTTTAAGCACTAATATCAATATACACTAAAGGAGAAAAATATATCACTAATCAATACAGAAATATAGATTGAAAATGAGGGTTCATGATTTGGCCTACAAAGCAATATGGAAGTTTGGATGATGAGTTATAGGATATTGTCAGGCACAAGGACAATCTACAATTTAGGAATATTCAAGATGTGTGCTAAGCTCACAGCATTCATGCTCTCCCTCTCGCTAAAGAGGGACTCAAATGCAGTGACTGTAATGTTATTTGAAATTCAATGTAGAACTACAGTTAAAATACACACAAATACATAAACATATTAACTCTTTTTTATATTTAATGTGTTACACATGATAGGATTACTTATTCTTAAATGACATTTTTCTGTTGCATGTAAATTACCAAATTCTATTTTGTTTTTACATGTAGGATTCACTTAGTTTTGACTCTCACATAAAGTACTAACATGTCTTTCAAAAATATTTTAAGGTCCAACTTCAGTTCAGGTCATGAGCTCACGGTTTGTTAGTTTAAGCCCTGCATCAGGCTTTGTGCAGACAGCTCAGAACCTAGAGCCTATTTCAGATTCTTTGTGTCTCCCTCTCTATCTCTGCTCTCCCCTCCTGGCTTGCTCTCTCTTTTTGAAAAATAAACATTAAAAAAATACTTTAGGGAATTAGGTTATAGGAAAATATTAAGTGTATAAACTTGCTAATGGTCATTTCTATATAAAGAATATAAGGTTTCAACTCTACAGTTAGCATATGATTAAGGTTTAGACTTGCTACAAAGGCAAAAACAGAAAGATTTACATTAGTGTTGAAGGTCTCTGAAAAATTGTTAATTTGAATCTAATAGAATTGATAAAGCATAAGATTTAAAATAATGTTGCGTTATTTACATGTGTGTTGTCTTCCAGATAGAGAATTAATGTTTTATAAATCAACATTTATATTGATAGTAGCATATTATAAACTGCCTCCAAGTCATAATTTAAGAATATTTATCACCCTGGGTAGCTCGTTCGGTCACCAAATCATGAGAAGTGAACCAATGAAGAACAGTCACCTAAGCTGCTATGGATACCAGAAAGTTTGGCAGTGTATTCTGGGAATATGATACATTTTGTATTTGGAATTCCATCTGGGACCGATTCCTCCCTTTTAGTGGTTCAAAATACCCTCCTCAGCCAAACTATGAAAGATGGATGCAACTCAACAGAAGAGAGCTGCCAGGTTATAAATGGGTATCGATCAGATGTTGATGCAGGTACACAGAATATCAAAATATAGTCATCAAAATGGTAAAAATTATCACTCAGGTAAATACAAAACAAACATGTGCTATAGTTTTTAACACCTAATTTAATGAGGGACACTCAAAAACTAGGTATATTTATAAAAGGACTAAATTGCTAACTTAGATTGCCAACTGGATAATGCCTATATGCCATTAATAATTAGTTATGATTTGTGGGGGGTCTGGGTGGCTCAGTCAGTTGAGCATCTTACTCCTCATTTCGGCTCATCTTAGCGTTGTGGGCTCCAGCCCTGTGTTGGGTTCCATGCTGAGCTGGGAACCTGCTTAAGATTTTTTCTCTCTTTGTACCTCTCCCTTGGCCATGCTCGCTCGCTTGCTCGCTCGCTCTCTCTCTCTCTCTCTCAACAAAGTATTATTTTTTCCACTGGACATAAGTTATGTGCATCTCTTTCAGACCCAAATCAGTACTTAAAAAGTTATATTAAATGGTCAGGGAAAATAGAGGAGGTGGGTAAAGGGGTACACATTTCAGCTTTAAGATGAATAAGGTCTGTGCTTCAGATTTTGTGTCTCCCTCTCTCTGTCTCTCCCCCTGCTCATGTTCTGTCTCTCTCAAAAATAAACATTAAAAAAATTTTAATGATAAATCAGGTCTGAAGATCTAAAGTAAAACATGGTAACTATAGTTGATAACACTGTATTGTGTAATTGGAATTTGCTAAGAGTAGAACTTAAATGTTCTTACATATATATACACAGGTGTAAACTGATAAATATGTGTGTGGGGGGGGTAATGGATGTATTGATAGAGATAACCTTTCACAATCTATATGCAATCAAATTACCATAGTGTACACATTAAATAACTTACACTCTTATATGTCAATTATACCCTAATAAAACTGAAATTAAAAATTCCTAGACATCAAACAAAGTAATATTGCTGTCTTAGAACTTTGATTAAGAGTAGACAAAGACATCAACTACATACAATTTCCAAGACATTGCGGATAGAGGCAAAGCCCTCAGATGATGATAAGACCTTTTGTCTTATTTTCAAGTGTCATTTTTTTCTGATAATAGAAGTAAAAATAATCAAACCATACTATCTTTTCTGAGAGAAAATATGGTTTCATTTTCAGGAATATGTTATACATACACTCCATAGTGAACATTGTGAGAGTAGAAATAAACTCAACCATGATGGATTGACTTCGAGGAGCTGAGTGTCCTGTAATGTCCAGAAGTCTCAGGGAATGATTTTGCAATTTGGGATTAAAGCAAATATGCTTAGCTTTTGAGTTGTCTTCTGATGGAACAAGCTTTTCCTATCCAAGTAGTGAAATCACTAGTAATGGAAGCATTTGGGAAGTTTGACCAAATGATTTCTAATTTGAGGAAAATCTTACATTTTATTAATCTCTTCATCTAATTTCAAAGGAAGAGAAAATATTTTAACTTGTATCTTTACTATGTGCTCTATCTCAAATTACCTTCTGTATTTGAATTAATGATATTTCTTTGTTTACTTTTATTTCCTTAAGATTCCATCCATTTGCTCCGCACACTGGTCCTTGTGTTAAATTTATGTTGAATATATGTGATAATCTTGATAATTTGGTGCCTAGATGACTGTTCAAGGTACATGGGATTATGCTATAATCGATATTTCATAAATAGTATGCAATCTACTTAACAAAAAACTCTATAGGGAATAAATATTATGTAGAAAAATATCCTTAGAAGAGTACAACAGATATATGTATTTTGAGAAAAATGTCCTTGGAAGAATACAAAGGATATATATATTTTGATGCTTATAATTTTTTAAAACCCATATATTCTGGTTCTGGAGGCTGTTTAGGTATGAAGTTAGGTAAAAATGAAGTGGGAAGGTCTGGGGTTTGTAGGATGGCCAACATTAAGCTGAGGAAATTAGAATTGATTCAGAAGACCTTAAAATACTAAATGACTAATACATACCACAGAACATTCTGGTGATTTAGGCTATAGGTAAGATTAAAATTGCCTGATAGAGTAAACAGTTCTACTGATGGAATTGTACATTGTATGTAATATATTACATTAACCTGGCATATAGTCTCTAGAAACACTTATTAGTGTGAACTTCTTTACCATTGTGCCTTGGGCTGCTTTAATTTTTTTTATAAAAGTAACTTATAATGAGACTGTAAAGTCGTTGTCATTTTTACCCTCTAGAGTGTTTAAGACATTGACTTGCATGTTGCAAGTGTTTATCGGCTCAACTGAATAACTCAGAAACTTTGAGGAAGTAAGGGTTGCTGCATTTCATATTTCAGATTAATCAGGCTGTAAAGATTTGTAAGGCTTTTGACCAAACATGGGTCAACCACACTGAATGTTAATGAAACTCATGTGAAAAGTGCTCCCTGGCGACTGATAATCAGGAATCCTTGCCCTTTTGTGCAATTATACATCCCACTTTTAAATATCAAAATGTAGCTTCTGCATGATTATATTTTTTCCATAAACTGGTATTTTCATTACATTTATTTAAAGGGAATATTTTCCTGGAGGATTTTGTTTTTAATTTCATTTATTGATTCTTCCCTTTTTACTGAAACAAAATAATTTAGAAGACTCGTCACTGTGTGTAATCCCCTCTGTGATCCAAAACCTTTTCTCCTTGTTGCTTTTAATTAACTAACATGTCAATCAGATTTGCACTGTTTGTGTTTTTAACTGTTATCACTGTTTGTATAGACTTTTAGTTTAATCTGTATGTATATTACATTTACCTCATTCTTTGGTAAGCATGGATTTCTGTGTCTATGTGAGGGTAAGACAGTGTTTAGAAAGCCTATGCTTTCCTCCTGAAGCCTTTTTAAAAAAAATTTTTTTAAGTCTTAAGAAGACCAATACTGCCATCTTAAGGCAAATTAAATCAATTTTTTAAGAAATACCACAAGCTTACCATTAGACATCTCAGGTTTTTATTCCATGGTTTCGTATTATGGTTGTAATCCAATTTATTTGAAAGAAATAACCTAATATATCACCAACCTGAGAAAATTTGGATAATACAACTTATGCAAAAAAACATTAAAAATTTTAGTGTGTATTAAAGAATCATGTATTTATCTGCAGTATGTACTTTGATTTTAGAATTTCAGCCATTTCCTCAAAATTGCATATTATACTTTGGAGGTAATCTTGGTAACATTCAAGAGGATTTTAAGCTCTGGAGCTTCACTAATGATGTTTAAATGTATATAGACATTCACATGATACATAGCATCAAGACTAATATTCTGAAGTCTAGAGTGGCATCGGTACCCTGAAAAAAAAATGGCAAGAATAGCTAAGAGTAAAACATGATGGCCTAGAAAAACTGTTGGTGTATTAGGAAAATTATAGAAGGAGAGATGGGATTAGCATGCTTTCTGCTTATGACCATGTGAGACAGGCACCTGGGTGGCTCAGTCAGTTGGGCATTCAACTCTTGGACTCACGATTCAGGAGATCAAGTCCTGCATTGGGCTGTGTGCTGACTGGATCCTGCTTGGGATTCTCTATCTCCCTTTCTCTCTGTCCCTCTCCCATTTGCTCTCTCCCTCTCAAAATAAGTAAATTTAAAAAACTTAGACAAAAACAGTATAGTCTACGGCCATACCACCCTGAATGCGCCTAATCTCATTTGATCTTGGAAGCTAAGCAGGGTCAGGCCTGGTTAGTACTTGGATGGGAGACAAAAACCGTTTGAGAAATATTTGTTGCATGATGCATAATAGATAAGCATACATTTATGGTATTCCACAAGGCAGACCTGGGAGTATCCAATGACTATTATGGTCAGTAACCATCCGTTAAACATTAACACTTCTTTAAAATACTTCTTGATCACTATTTTCAGGGAAATTTTTATTATTTATTTGAAAGCTGTAAGATTGAGAATATCTGATGGGAATCATCTTAACTTCTGTCATTTCTTCAGTATCTGTTCATATTCTCGCTCTCTCCTAATTTCTAACTAGCTCGGAGGACAATGTATATATGCATTTTGTTTTCTGTTTCTAACCTCTGTATTGTATATCCTTAGGTCTGTTATTAATTCCTGTGGTTCCCTTGAAATAAATTTCTTGAAGCCCTAAACCTTTTATACTCAAACATACCCACAGAGCCCCACTCTTCCTACAGTGGATCTTTTTTGCTTACACAGTAACAATTATCATTCCAATGCATGTTTCTGATCATGTCAAGGGCTGACAGAGAAATTTTGAAAGGCTTCACCATGACTAGATAACACTGAGCTGTCCTTCATGAGGCACACTCACTTTCCCTGAACCTAATTATTTCCCTTTTCTTTCCTTAATTTGTAATAATTTGTAATAATGTTTCTTGTAACCCCCTTTCTCTTTGCTAATAGAGATTTTGGTAATCTTTCATATTTTAGCATAATTGCCATTTTCTCTATATAGTCTTCTATGTAATCAAATGAATTAAAGTGAATTCAACGTGTTTTGCCGTTTGCTTACTATACTTTGAATCCCTATCATCTCATAATTGATACTAAATAGTGTAATTAGCTCTAGAAGAAGGCAATAAGACTTATTCGCCATTATCCCCCAAACTTTTATTTTTATTTTATTTTATTATTATTATTTTTTAATATTTTATTGTCAAATTGATTTCCATACAACACCCAGTGCTCTTCCCCATGAGTGCCCTCCTCCATCACCACCACTTCTTTTCCTCTCCCTCCCCCTTTCCCTTCAACCCTCAGTTCATTTTCAGCATTCAATAGTCTCTCAAGTTTTGCATCCCTCTCCCTCCCCAACTCTCTGTCCCTCTTCCCCTCCCCCTGGTCCTCCATTAGGTTTCTCCTGTTTTCCTGTTAGACCTATGAGTGCAAACATATGGTATCTGTCCTTCTCCACCTAACTTATTTGGTTTAGCATGACACCCTCAAGGTCCATCCACTTTCCTACAAATCGCCAGATGTCATTCTTTCTCATTGCCATGTAGTACTCCATTGTGTATATATACCACATCTTCTTGATCCACTCATGAGGTGATGGACATTTAGGCTCTTTCCATGTTTTGGCTATTGTTGACAGTGCTGCTATGAACATTGGGATACATGTGCTCCTATGCATCAGCATTTCTGTATCTCTTGGGTAAATCCCTAGCAGTGCTATTGCTGTATCCCCCAAATTTTTAATATGGAGTTATCCACACATTTACATTGCGAGAACACTGAATTTTTTTTTAAAATTTCTTAATGTTTTATTTATTTTTGAGAGAGAGAGAGAGAGAGAGAGAGAGAGAGGGAGCGAGGGAGGGAGAGAATGTGAGCAGGGGAGGGTCAGAGATAGAGGGAGATACAGAATCCAAAGACAAGCTCTAAGCTCTGAGCTGTCAGCACAGAGCCTGACATGGGGCTCGAACCCATGAATTGCAATATCATGATCTGAGCCGCAGTATGACACTTAACTGACTGAGCCACCCAGGTGCCCCAAGAACATTCAATTTGTAAAGAAAATATGAGTTGAAACTTGAATTTTACCTGTTTGTCTGTGTAACCCTAGGGAAAATTACTTAATTTTCTAAACTTCTGTTTTTTTCAAGGGACAAATATAATATTTTTCACAATGAAAGCACAAGGTAGTTATTAAAAACATGACTGAGGGTCACCTGGGTGGCTCAGTTGGTTGAGCATCTGACTCTTGATTTTACCTCTTGTCATGATCACAGGATCATGGGATCAAACCCTGTATTGGGCTCCATGCTGTGTGTGGAGCCTACTTGGGATTCTCTCTCTGTCTCTCTCTCTCTCTGTCTCTCCCTCCCCCCTTCCCTCCCCCTTTGCCCTTCTCTCTCACTTGTGTGTGCTTTTCCTCTCTCTTGGAAAAAATAAAAAAGACTGAAAATATTCACTTTATAGTACGCTGTTATTATTAATGAACATCTTGTCTAACTCCTTACGTACTTTTCCCCAGTATTTCTTCATCTTCACAAACATCTTCAGAAAATTTTGTATATCACATATCCCCTCTTCCTCTGGAGTCTTTTCCTCTTCACTAGATTTTCATCACTCTACATGTGGGTCCTCTCTACTTTGAATGGCCTTCATTAAGAATTCTCACTCTTAAAATACTGTTGATATGATAAATTATTTTTCTTGAAGGATAGTTTTAACAATCTCACTTTTCTGTTAAAGAATCTTTCAGGCTCCTAATTAGTTATGCAACTAATTATAAAAACAACAGCCAACAACTTCAGAATATGAACTTAAGCTGAATAATTATACTCTTAAATAATACAAATAAAATACAAAGTGAAATAAACTGCATTGCAATAGAATGCATTTAGGAACTTCATATTTTCAAGTAAAAATGAAAAAAATTAGTTCAGAAGTATATTAAATATGAGCCCTGTGCTGGCTGTGAGTATGCTCTCTTATCTATCTAGACCTAGAGAACTTCCTCTTTGCATCTTCTCTTTCCCTTTACTTGTACCTCTTTATCTTCTAAATTGTCGTGTTGCTCACTGTTGTACACATAGTCCCAAGAACTGTGTTGGCCGTATAGTAGACACACATAAATATTAGTTGAATGAACTCTTCTTGAAAGCTATTGGTTCTTGAATGCCCCCCAAAATTATACTCTGAGAATGACACGATGGAATGTCTATTCTCCAAAAACTCTTAGCAGTCATTAGACATGGGCAAACCCACATGCAGAAGGACACATTGGGTACTATTTCATAATTGGTGAAAAGTGTCAAGGACCTGAGCAAATGATGGGGCATGAGGATGACCATTATTACAGATAACGAGACGGTAGAAACATGATTATGTGACTGATTACATGATACTGAACTGGGGAAAAAAAGTAAAGCCCAGGATGTATCCTTCAGGTCTTTGGCTTCAGAAACCAAAGAGATGACCGTTTTGATATTTAAGCAGAGAACTAGGAAACTGTCGAGCCATGGATGTTGAATTTAGTTGGAGATCTGAGTGTAAAACTTTCATAATGACCTGGTGACATTTTGAAGGCAGACTTTTACACTGGTATGCGGACTGGTTTCATAGGCCCACCAGGAAATCTTAGACTCTCTCCCCAGTTAAATGATGGTGATAATTAAATAATTTATTATTTAACCATCTTCTCATTGTTTAACTGACTTTTTCAGAAACAGAGTAAGTGAAATGAGCCTCATAATTTTTCAGTGACTTTAAATTTCTTAAGCTTCCCTCTCCATGAAGTTGGACTCTGTACAGTATATAAAATGTTTTCTAAATGTTTAGACACAGTAGCTTGCATCTATACTGTTTTTTGTTTTTGTTTTTGTTTTGTTTTTTTTTTTTTTGCAGGTGGACATTTTGTACTCCTGTTTTATGGTAACATTCATGCCTTTGATTTATTAGTACGCACAAAGTTGTCCTATTTAGAAAATGTATATTTTTTAAAAGTCTGATAGCAAAGCTAAAGAAAATAGCATCTACAGGAAAAACTGAAGCTGTGAAACATTAAAAAGTCATTTTTTATTCCTATTGCACAAAAGTCACTCTTTTTCTACTATTGAAAGAAATGAACAAAAGTAACTTATCAATCTGCTCAGATATATATGCTTAAAAGATATTCAGATATAGAAATTATGACTCAGTGAACAATAACAACAAAAATGTTAATATATAGGTCCTCAAGGACTTATTAAAACCATAATGAGAGAGAGAAAAACTTTTTTGAGCACCTCTTTGAAGGTAATATCCAGTCTCAATGAATTATGTAATAGCATTTTATTTTTTTATTTCTATTTTTTAAAATCTAGTTAGTTAATATATAGTGTAATACTGGTTTCAGGAGAATTCAGTGATTGATGCATCACTTAATGAAATATCCAGTGGTCATCACAAGTACCCTCCTTAATACCCACCACCCATTTAGCCCATTGCCCCACCCACCTCCCTTCTAGCAACCCTCCATTGGTTCTCTATAGTTAAGAATATCTTATGGTTTGCTTCCCTCTTCCTTTCTTCCCCTATGATTATCTGTTTTGTTTCTTAATATAAAATCTCAGTCATTGATAAATTTATCAGGAAACTATAATTTTAATAATAATAAAGTCTTCGGAGTATGTAAAGTATTTGTCAAATGTTGTAACCTAGAAAATGCCTAGTGTCAATTTATTTTGACCAAAGATTAAATTTTAACCATTTTCATTATGGATGATAAATACTTTTATTTTTGTTGTTACTTTGAGACTTAAATCATATATGCTATTGTGTAATATTCTCCTCTTGTCAACATTACTTCCAAATTTTAGATTGCAATTTGGCAGAATTAATTTTCTACCTGACCAAAACTTGCTGTTAAGTGATATATGACAGGTATGAAAGTCTTTAGACTCTCTAAGTGCTGATGAGAAAAATTCATCAAATTCTAATAAGAGTTTTAAATAACAACTCAAAGTGAGAAAGTCAGATTCACTATGATTCTCTGACACTTTATGCTTAAGTATTGAGGAAACAAAATTGTTATGTCTCTCAAAATTTTAGTGGGCCCAAAGGTAGGGATTATCTCAACTCACCAATATTCTCTCAGCATGTTTTAATTTCTTCTTCCATGGAAACAGCTTCACCTCCTTTAGGGTTCCAAGTAGGGCATTCAGAGCAGACCTCTCCCTAAAGTATAGGTCTTATTTCTTCTAAAGTTCTTCCATCTAAAGTATAATCATGAAGCTTATATTCTACTTGTTTGTTCTCAAACTCATTACCTCCAGATTGTGGTCAAAAAGTGCCGAAACAAGATTTTTGGGAACTGAGATTATGTTGATGATGGGGAGTGAATGGTGTTGGTGGTTGGTCTGTGTTGTCCTATTGTCCAGGACGCTGTGAGAAAAGACCCTCTTGCTGTATCAATGCTTTTGCTAAGGAGGGACTGGAAAGATAGTAAAATGTCTCACAGTGGCCTGCAGAGTTCATAAAATGAATGAATTCAAATCTATTCCTAGGGATAAACACTTACTTGAAGTTTAATATTGATAGCCAGGCTTGAAAAATAGCAGGAAACATAAATTAAGCACAGCATTCAATTAATGGTACATCAGCAAAGATCTATGAGTAGATGATTTTCTCTGTTCCTTTGTTTTAAATGGATTTTGTGCCAGTTAAATAACTCCACTGTATCACCACAGCTATAAAAACATTGACCTTTGAACCAAATATTTTAAATATGATAAGAAAAGAGCACCCGTGAGATCTTTTGTTTTTTAAAAAAAGAGATTTTATTCTTGTAGAAGCTTCAAGATATAAATTAGAGGCTAGTTTGGTCACTAAATTAAAGATAACATTCTCTGTATAGTAAATTCTACCCACAGCCATAATCCATAAAATTCCTCTAGCAGTTTGAATATTATAAATGGAATTTATAATCACTCCAGGAGGCTCACCTGCCGAATGAAGATCTGTTCCAAATCATTCAAAATTATATTCTCATGTGGGAGGTGGGGAAGGGGAGCATAGAAACGACATTTTGCTGTCTATTTGATTTTGCGGGATTCAGAATTAACTACTGGAAAGTATTCTTTAAAACCTATCTTATCGGACATAGTAGTGGAATGTTGATAACTGTGTCAATTAATGAGAATTTAGAGTCAAAATAGCATTGCCATAATTCTCATTATCTTTTCCATTCTAATCTATTGCTTGCCAATCTGTCTGAGCACCATATCTGGTTGTAGACAGGAGTATTTTTAGTGTATTCAGAGTTTCTGAATTCAGAATTGAATTCAGGCTGTCTAAAGATATTTCTTCTCACACATCCTATGCTGCTACTTCCTCCTCTTTTTGTATGCATTTGCCTACATTGAGTGCACCATTGTCGGAAACAATCAAGTACAACTTTAGCTCACAGATAACACTCAAATGAGCATTTAAAATCTAAGGTAACTGAATGCTCATTACCTCCAGAAGTTGCCAGTTGATTTGAATTTTAGGTAGTGATTGTTATTAAACATTTGAAACCCGTTAGTAAATGTTAGGTCTGTATCTGGTGGATCTTTTTGAGGGCATTCTGGGATCAGTCAGCCTTATTTTTGGAGTCACTGAATCCACCTCTTGATCAGGTCACAGCCTTAACTTCCACATGTGACATGGATATAATACGGTAGTTCTGACCAGGTCACAGCCTTAACTTCCACATGTGACATGGATATAATACGGTAGTTCTGTTGGGAAGAGTCACTAACTGGCTTATTTTAATGTATTGGGTAAATTAATCCTCTAGATGAAGATTATTTGTAAAAAGAACATTAAGGAATAATACTAAAAACTCAAAACCACCTATTCTACTTTTGGGCAGACTACCACTTCAAAGCAATCAGGTAGCTCTGCTTTTCCAGGATGAAACTGAAGTACTTTTCTTTTAAAATAAAAGTATGTACCAGAAATTCTGTGGATACATTTAAGCGATAGAGTATTTCATTTCAAAAGGAATTGTTTTCTTATTTGTTCTAGGAAAGGTCATTTGTTATGGTACAATACAAAAACTAAGTTAACGCTCTACTGACAAAATACAAAATAACTTTATTCATAATTTTATTGTCTCCCCTAACGTTGTTGTTGTTTCTTCAAAATATATTATTCTCTTAGGCCAAAGATAGATTTTAAGGTTTTTCTGTAATTATAGAATTCCTTAATTTCATGATTATATTAAAATCCTTAGACTGACCTGTTGACTAATATCAAATCCCACATCCTGGATATTAGAAAAATCATTTAAAATAGGCAGGTATTTGGACAAATTTTGCGGGAATCTGCAATCCTCTAGTCACTAGTTCTACCTCTGACGTTCTTAAAACCTAGATAAATGGCTTCTTTGGGTAAAATGTATTTACTACATACAAGCAGAATGGTTCCATGTCTTTTTAATTTGTTCATATCTTTAAATACTATTCCTTTCTTTTAAAATTTATTTTCCTTTCAAATGTAACATGAAAGACCAATGGTCTGGAATTGGTGTCTCTCCCGCCAAAGGGTAAGACCTGTTTTGTCTTATGTGCTTGCTGTAGCTTTGATGAGATAGATCTTAGGACAGTTTAAAAACTTTTACTTTGCTTTTCCTAAATGTATCACTTTTACCAAATATAACTGGTTATGTTGACACAATTCAGCCACAAAATCCAATTCATTGATCTATTTATTTGCTCCAATAAGAGAGGTCTTGTTTCTTCCTCTAATATCAGTCAATAGTATTCTTGCTATTTGAGATTATTCTGTTTTGTACTAACTCACAGAAAGGGCACAGTTTTAGAATCATGTTCAGGGACTTTAAGCTGACATAACATAATGATATTGAATCTTGATGGATTGGTATCATGGAAAACCTTGCATTGCAAACAATCTAGGCAAAATTGCAATATAAATATCATGACATTTTGATGTATGAATTTATCCTCAGGGAAAACTGTTACCTGGAAAGAATTTTATTTTGGTTCCATTCTAAATGATATACAGGACTGGATTTTATTATTATCATTTTAATATTCCTTATATTTACATTTAATGTATACTGCTATAAAATATCTCACACAATAAAGTGGCTATTTTAAATTTACTATGGGTTAATGCATTTATAGGACTTTATTTTGGTAGTACTAGTTTGCCAAAATCTTAAAAGTTTCATTGATTATGAGAGGTTTTAAAAATAAAACACATTATTGGAAGTATAAAATCAAGTCTAATTTCAGCTTTCCTCCTCAAATCGAAATCTTTTCCCCTTAAAATTTAGATGATAGAGAGGACTACAAGTTCTTTCTCTCTCCACATTTGCTTTTTTTTTGTGTTTAGAAGTTATTCTTAAATGAAAAAAATATCAAATCTAAGACAGTTCTGTGCCTCTCTCAAAATAAAAGTCATTTTTTCTATTGCTATTTATTGGAAAATGTATGTTACATGTTAATGTTAAAAATAGTTTGTTTTATAACATTTAGACATTTTAAAATCAAGGGGAAAATTATAAAGTGGTTAATAAGACTATGAAAATGACATTAAAATCCCATTGTATTCTTTTCTTCAAATAAGAAGTGCTGAATTCTGAACTGGCATAAATATGTATTATTCTTTAGTCAGCATCGTAAGTGTCCATTTCAGAAAATAAATAAATATTTAGTATGTTGTCCTTAAGGATATATTTCTCTAAAATTAATGCCAGGAAACTGATGTTTTGTAGTCCCAGGATGAGTTTCTACAATTTACTAATCTCCTGTATGGCAGTATTGTTTAATTAAACTCAGGTATCTTTAAAAATCTGCACTTTCATTAAGAGGAGTTAATATGAGTAAGAAAATCATTTGAATGCCTTTGTATTAAATGAATAGGAAGCAAGAGAAAAAGAATATTATATATGTATACACATATATATTTTAAGTAGAAGTGAATTCCACCTGAAACTGATATTATTACACTGGATGTTAAATAACTGGATTTATGTACATATGTATATATGTATGTATGTATAATGTTTACTTATTTTGAGAGAGTGAACACAAGAAGGAGAGAGGCAGGGAGAAAGGGAGAGAGAATACCAAACAGGCTCCATGCTGTCAGCACAGAGCTAGACCTGGGGCTTGATCTCATAGTTTGTGAGAAAATGACCTGAACTGAAATTAAGAATCAGATGCTTAGGGGTGCCTGGGTGGCTCAGTTGGTTAAGCGTCCAACTTTGGCACAGGTCATGATCTTGCAGTTCATGGGTTCGAGCCTTGTGTCGGGCTCTGTGCTGACTGCTAGCTCAGAGCCTGTGTCTCCCTCTCTCTCTGCCCCTCTCCTGCTCATGCTGCTTTTCTCTCACTCTCAAAAATAAGACCTTAAAAAAAGAAAAGAGATGCTTAACCAACTGAGACACCCACGCATCTGAAACTTGAATTTAAAAACTTGAAAAAGTAGAGGGAAAAAAAGGATTTCTCCTACCTAAATTTTTTTATTTATTCATTTTTGTTTATTTATTTATTTTGAGGGAGAGGGAGGGTGCTGGAGTCCAGCTCCAGTCAGTCCAGGGTTCCCTGAAGGATGGACAGTGTTGGCAAAAGAGTGAGAGAGTCTCGAGTTTTCTTTCTGATCACCAGGCAGGCATCTCTGCTCTAGTTTGGTGTCTTTATAGGTCAAGTGATAACATGACATCAGAAAATAGAATTTTTTACAGTGGCTAGTTCTTTGTGATAAGATGTTTTGATCAGCAAAAGTGTACAGAAACAGGTTTTACAGAAATATTTTTGTAGAACCACCCCGTTCATTCTTGGCATCAGTTCCGCAGATTAAGAAAGTAACAAACCTATCTTATTTTGTATGGGTTGGTCTTATACCAATATTTATGATTTTGTTTTTAATTCACACGTTACAACATAGTCATGTAATGCACTTACAGTAAGGTTGAGTAAATCTTATAACCAAGAGAATAACAGGATGTTTTTAGTAAAATACAGGATAACATACACATTATTTAAGTTAGTAATGCTAAAATTAAAACATAGGTTAAGTTGTATATAGATAGGCTAGGAGTTATTTTATTTAGCTCAGTAACCACAAGAGAGAGAATGCTTGTTAACAAGTTTCTTGAGAAAACCTTTTCTTTGGTGTAAGCACATTGGGGGCCCTGTGTGTGTTATCCTTGCACCTGGGATACTATTTTCTCATCCATCCTCATAACTGAAGTCAGTACAAGGAAGGGTATTTGTAGAATGTGGACCTTGGGAAGGGACTATGTTCTGTCCTTGTTTTCGATTATTTATCTCCAAATTAGACTCCTTTTCTCTGGGCCAGCCTTAAATGCAACTCTTGTGTCTTTAACCCCTTCATAGTCTATGTTTTGAATCTACAGGCGCCTATTGGAAGTGTCTTTCAACAAACATCGACAATGCTTTGATCTAAAATCTCCTTTGTAGGGGTAGGAATATGCTTCATCTCATGAGGTATCTGTGTGGGGAATATCGGTCTGATTTGGAATGTTGTGAGGCCTAATCAATAACAGCAGTCCCATTCCCAAAGTGAGCAGTAGTAGAAGGAGATACCAGTTTCACTTCTCACGGCAGGAGCTGTGCAAATGTCTGCCATTTCCTCACTGTGACTGTGTCATCCAACAAGGCTGATGTGGCTCCCAGCAGAAGGGAGAGGGAGGGAGGGAGGGATGTAAACAGAGAAAGGGAGAGGGGGAGAGAGAGAGAGAGAGAGAGAGAGAGAGAGAGAGACAGACAGACAGACAGACAGACAGAGTCCTAAGCAGCCTCTGTACTCAGGGTAGAGCCCCATAGGGAGCTTGGTCTCATAAACCTGTAATTATGACCTGAGCCAAAATCAAGAGTTGGATACTTAACTGACTGAGCCATCCAGTCACTTGGCCTAAACATTTTTAAACATAGAGCCTATAAGAACACAACTACAGTAATAGTTAACAGTTAAATCTACAGAAACGCACACTAGTCAGAATCATTTTTATATTTTCCTTCCTTTTCTTTTGCTGAATATATTTAAAAACTGTGATGAAAGTGAGTTTTCAGCACAGCTAGTTCATGTATGCTGCCCAGATAAGGAAAACATTTTCCCTAAATTTGTTTAAAAAAATTTAAGATCATAATAAGAAAAAGATGTTAACCAAAGAATACTCTTTATTCCAGTATATTTATGCTATCAGAATAATCTCAGTTTAAAAAGTACAAAGAAGGTCACCTCGGTGGCCCAGTCAGTTAAGCATCAGGCTCTTGGTTTCAGCTCAGGTCATGATCTCTCACGGCTTCATGGGTTTGAGCCTTGCTTTGGGCTCTGCTCTGCGCTGACCGTGTGGAGCCTGCTTGGTATTCTCTCTCTCTGCCTCTCCCCTGCTTGTGCTCTCTTTCTCTAAGCTTCTCTCTCTCTCTCTCTCTCTCTCTCTCTCTCAAAATAAATAAATTTTAAAAAAATGTAAAGGGAAAGTTAAGTAGAGATTTAAAAAAATGTGTTTTGGGCCTGGAAAGAAAATCGCTGAGCCTATGAAAACCTACACGGTAATAAAGCAACTTAAATTCAAGAGGTTCTGTTTGCAAGCAGTTCTTACTCTTTACTGACAGTGCATGAGAATCTGAGAGGGTAGGCACAAGTTAAACCAACAGGTAAAAATCGTTATATCTTTAAACGATTTGCTTTCAATTAATTGAAATAATCCAGTTATTTGATAATAAGACACTTAAATGCCCTTGCTATCTAGTCACCTTGCTTAGTGGAAAAGGAATGAGATAAATCACACGTTTTCTGTCATGTCTAGGACATAGCCTCTAATCTGTACCAGCTTGTTAGGTGGTTACTCCAATGAACGTCATTCATCCTTAGAATCTCACTGGAAAGGGGTCTCTATAACAGTTGCCTCTATTTGAACACTTTATAAGCACTATAGTTTTGGGAGCCTGTATTAAACAAATAGTTTTATATTATAATCTTATATATACTTAAAACCAGTTGTCTCCTGGATACAGTGACTCTAATGATGTCATCATTATGTATTCCTTAACATTATAAGTTGCATAGTTCACATTTGTCCTTCTTTTTCCCTGCAGTATCTATTTTAACTCCTTTTATAAATAAAATTTATGAGCTATTAAGGAGCTTAATAAAATGTGAATAAATTAGACAAACATGGGGGAAATTTAATCTACAAAGGCATTAATAAGAAATTAAGGCTGTTTTATAAGATTGCTAAGTAAATTATAGCACTAATTTTATAATATAAAAGAAAAACACTACTTAGTCTGCTCCCCTGCCCCGGTTTATTGAGATATAATTAACATATAACATTATATAAGTTGAAGGTATGCAACAAGATTATTTGATACACACATACATTGCAAAATGATTACCACAATATGGTTATTTAATAGATCCATCAACTTCACATAATTACGATTCTTGTGTGCGTGTGGTAAGATCATTTAAAATCTACTCTCTTTGCATTTCAAGTATATAAAACAGTATCATTAACTACCGTCACCTTGCTGTATAATAGATCACAGGACTTACTTGTCTTCTCATTGGAAGTTTGTACCCTTTGGCCAACATCTCCCCACTTCCCTCCAGCCCCCAGACCCTGGCAAGCACCATTCTACTGAGTTCATGAACCTGATTTTAAGAATGTATGTTTGCTTTAAGAGGAGAGTTTTCAGAAAAATTTTCAAGTCCACACAATACGCAATAAATATGTATATGACAACTGTGTTGTTTTTATAGCAGAGTAAATGCTTTGATTAAAGGAATGATTACAAGACCTTATTGAACACTCAGGCATTCTGAAAATAACACAATTTTAAACTATCTGGTATATAGACAGTGTGTTATTCTTTTCACCTTAGTGATTTCAGCAATTTTAGTATAATTCATCAGTCTGCACATACCAATTATATAGGCTAATTAAATAAGCAAATATTACACACTGTTCATGATTCTGGTTCACTTGATGATAAGCTTCAAGATCTTTTTCTTTTTAATGGCAATCAAATAGAAAAGTCTTTCTTGTCAAATAATAGTTTCTTTACTGTTGATCTGTTTTAATGAGTTTGATTTCATCAGAGTTATTCATCAGGGTAGTTTTGGTTTTGTTGCAATAATGAAGACCTTCAAGATCTCAAAGTCTTACCAAAGTAAATTTCTGTGTTGCTCATACTACAAGTTGAATAAGTAACTTCAGGGAGTCCCTACTTCCAGGCACAGGCTAAGAGAGCTCTGTGTTAAAATGTCATCCCTAAATAACCAAGATAGGGGAAAAAGAAAGTGGGTAAAATGTGCTCTGGTTCTTAATACTTGTGCACAGAAATGAGATATTTTGCTTCTACTCACATGGTGCCCAAGGCAAATCATATGACTAGAAATAAATTCTACAGGATGGGAGGGCATGAAGTACAATTCTACCATAAATCTCTAAGGTAGAAAGCTGGAAATACTTGATGAACATCACTGGTAGATTTCATAATCATAACAGAAAAATAATACAGGGAGTAAAATACTTAAAATGAATTGAGAATGTCTCCAATTATGTGATTAACATGTTGAGGTTTGACACTCAGTGGTGTGTCAGTGTCACTGCCACATACCAGAGAATTTAAACTTGAGACTCTGGAGATAGAGGTTGGATGTTGACAATTTTGTAACATTATCATAAGATTCCAAATGTCCAACCCAGGATAGAAGACCATAGTTGTAAAAATAGTTCTCTGTTACACCTTTGTCTTAGTCTGATTCATTTCAATAATGATTATATGCTTGGTATGTGATGGCATAAACCTGACATTAAGTTGTTTATAAACTGAGGTTTTACAGGTGATGAATCCATGTGTCAAATATATGCTAAGTCTCAGGTAGAGTTTATTTACTAAGCTGTAGAAACATAGTACAGCAATATTTTTATTTTCAATAGATTTAACATTACTAGAAGGACATTAGACATAGTTACACTGTATTGCTTCACATTTAGTGTTTGTTAAACAAAATTTAAGTAACACCAAAACTCAACATAACTGTGGAACTAATGATTGATAGTAAGTGCAAGTTTAACTGAAGCTTCTTTTCAACAATGTAATGCATTCTAAATTACAGAATATTTAATACAATCTTTATTTTTCCTTGTTTATCTACACAAGATAATAACAATGGGTTTTGGACAGTTCTTATGATCTGTGACTTGCATTTTTTATATTTCATGAGGTACCAGGTCAATCTTCACATAATTAGACTTTTTCAAATATTGCCTATATTTTAGATCTGGCCTTAGACGTTTTCAAGCTAAATTTACCTTAATTAAGTTAAAAAGTTCCTAATTACAAATTCTGGTTGTTAAATGAGCCAATTTCAAGTTCCTGCTTTGGCCCCAAATTGTCACTATATCAATGTTGAAATGGTTCCATTTTTCATTACTAGCATCCAAGACACCTATCAGAAAAATAATTGGAATAAGTAATGGTATAACACTTTGGAAGATTGTTTCTAGCCAATAATTTATAGATTCAAAAGAACGTTTCAATAACCCAATTATTCCTTTAACTTTCCCAACTCTTTCCCCACACTAATTTGAATAATCAGTAATCACCTAGTGTGCCTGTTTTTTTTTTTTTAAAGACATCTTCCTTAAAATAAAAAGTTTTCCCCTATTGATTTATGAAAAGAAACAGTGGAATACTTTCCTTTTTATTATTATATTATTAAATAAATTAATTTTCTTAGAAAGTCACCTTCAAACAATAATTTTGGAACTCCATTTCAGTAGGTGAATTTTTCTATCAAAATTAAGTAGAATTTTAGAATTTTTAGATAAAAATCACTAATGTAGATTCTAGGTGGCAAAAGAGTCCTAAAGATCCATTACTGTCTTCAAATTATTGAAGATTTGTATAAAATATTGTTTCTATTAGGAAGATAAATGATGTATAAATTACAAGCAATAACTCATAAATATAAAATTTATTTCAAATGTTTTCAAATTTTTAAGCAGTTATTCAAAACTAAACAAACTATTCTGTTTATGTTGCAAGTATTTCTTTAAAAAAAATCAAACCCACTTAAAAATTTAAAAATAATTTTTTGGAACCAGTTTCCTAATAAGTAACAAATCAGTTTGGGGGTCTCAAAATGGGTTCCTAAGTTTTTTATTTAGATGGATGTTTACCATACTAACTTATATCCAATGAGAACTGTAAACCCATTTCTTAGGAAATTAATGTCTAGTGACTAAGAAAATATAGTTGTTATTACAAAGACTAGGGTTGCAGGTTCAGTTTGGTTACTGTGGTGTTTTGGTGAAACATGATGACACTCAGTCTCTCAGTACCCTTACCAGTGAATTTTGGTCAACAATACAAACATCTGAGGATTGTTAGAAAATGTCATTAGATAATGTGTGAATATTTGTCAAGGAGTAAATTCAATGTAGATTTTTTTATTGTTATTATCATTATTTTTACCAATCTACCACTTTTTCATTGTTGTCACGACAACTATTTTTCCAAGAGGAGGGATTTTTTAAAATATTTATTTTTGAGAGCAATAGAGAGGCAGAATGCGAGCAGGGAAGAAGCAGAGGGAGAGAGAGAGACAGAGACAGAGACAGAGAGACAGAATCTGTAACAGGCTCCAGGCTCTGAGCTGTCAGCAGAGTGGGGCTCGAACTCCGAGAAAAGAGATCATAACCTGAGCCAAGGTCAGATGCTTAACTGGCTGAGCCCCTAAGAGGAGAGATTTTTAAAATTAGATTAAAGGAAATAAACATTGTTTTTAAATGACATATGGTAAAGGAAATAAATTATTCTATAACATTAAGAACATATTGCCAGTTTAGATACACACAAAATATCACCTAAAGAATAACTTAATTATCATTTCTGGTTGTAATGATGCTTAAAAAAATCGTCTATTTGTATAGTGAGAGATTTTTTAAAAACTTTGAAAAAGTTAATAAGGAGTGGTTGAAGCTTATTTTATATTAATTTTTATAGAACACAAATTACTCCTTCAAAATCATAAAAATCTATTCACATATTTTAAACAGTGGCAAGAGTTTGGGCAACTTTTATAGTCTTATTCGACCTGGGTCCCTTCTCTGCATATAGGGCCAATATTAGTTCCTATGCCCCAGGATTATTTTGACAATGAGATAAACCAGGTTATAAACCAGTAGCACATGTCTGGCTTGCAATGAAAATGCAATAAATTACTATCCTTATAATTAGAGCTATTCAATGAAAACACTTCTTTTTAACTTTTTAATTTCACACTTACTTTTTCCTTCATAAAGGAATGGTTTTAAAATGTTTTACAGAATGTTTCAATTACTCATAACAATCAATCACATGAATTCAGGTGGGTAAGTTCCATTTGAGCAAGCTTACTTCTATTGAGATTTGAACAGTGTATGTGACCTGTAAGTGTTATCAGAAACAGTAACACGATTTGACAAATTACCTAATCACTCCACTCTAGATCAACACATTTTTCTTGTTATAATAAAATGTCTTTCCCAAGAGTGAGTATGGATTTAAACTTCCCTGAATTTTTATAAATTTTTAGCTACTTAATAATATAGCTTTGTCCTGAAAAACTGAAATGTTCCACAGGGTAAATGCTCACCCTATTTTGCTGCATGCCATACAAAAGTCACTTTCAAGGTTCAGAGAATAACTATTCTTTGGCTCCTTTGTGACAATTGTCAGTTTTTGAAAATGCACAAACCTTCCTTCTCATTGAAAGGAAACTGAGAACATTCAATACCAGAGGTCACTCAACATTAGGAGTCTATTTAAAAACACAGCCCTAGTTCCCCTGGTATCTGTCACTGTGCCAACTTGGGAGAGACGCTAAGCAGTACTATGACTTAAAATGCCCCAAAGTTTCATTAAAATGGTCATTGCATAGCTTTTAACGAAGGTGTGAGTTTGTCTAATTTTTTAACTCAAGTTTGTAAAAAGGCCATCTTACTGTCTTAAGTGATCACTTCTAATAAGAACATATCCTTGATTTGCTCATGATTCTCTTTCATTAGTTTATTCCTCACTCTTTAAATCTCCCTCTTAAAATTTACCTCCTTTGGTAGGTGTTGTGTTTGTTTCAAGTCCTGTAACAATTGAAATTGAGTAAGCTAAAAACTTGTGGCATGCTGCATGTAATGTTGAATTGTGTATATTTGAAACATACTGATGTAAAATATTAAGAAAGTCTCACTTTATGCACAAAATTCTAAATAATGCTAGTCTCTTGGAAATGTTTTAAACTATTATGCATGTGTTCAAAACTATGGACTAAAAGACTTATGTACTGCATTTAAACCATTGACAAATGGCAACCCCACTTTAGCTAGTGAACAGCAATGTGTGAACCAAGCTGTTATTTAACTTGGTGCTAATAGTTTAACATGCATTACAATTATAATTTAAAGTAATTTAATATGGTGTCAGATTGACTTCCAATTTTTTCAATAAGTGGGAGTGTTAGTCTTAGTACTTTAAAACCTAAACTTCAAGATAAAATTAACGTGTAATTAAATGTTACAAAAAAGCCTTAAAAATTCCATGCTGTGCTGTTAAATTAGGAGCAAGGGCTCAGATATTTTGATGGAAAACTGAGAAAGAGTAACATGAATTTGCATAAAAATATGCAAATATTTTTTTGTTCTAAGATTGAGATTGCTATAATGTGTCACTAAGCTAAGGTATTGGCACACAGTATACCTGATGACTTAAGAAGAGGTGACAGTAAAATGAAACATTTTAGGTCAGGATGTGTGTTGTGCTTTAACACTGTTTGGAAAGGCGTGATCCTGCCACAATGAATGCATCCTCTCTATTCTACCTTTATCCTTAAGGGAATGTTAGGGCTGAATTGCAATGTAAGATTTTCAGGTTATCTCCTGCGTATTTGTTGATGGATTTGCCTACCCTTTCTAGAAGAAACTCCATGAATTCGGAGAGCATGTATTATTCATCTTTATTTTACCCCCATCAAGAACAGCACCATCAGATAGTTAGCACTCAACAAGGAAATGTGTAAATGAAAAATAAAGTAGTAAATGTCTGCTTTGTAAGTAGCCAGAGCTTTAACAACAGCCACATCTGTTTATTTAATAATTTCATGTATCTTTCTATAACAAAATAAATAACTAAAAAATTAAAATCACACTAATGATTGTGATATTGTTATATTGAACTATCTATCTTTAAGGGTAGGATAGGTTAAATAAGTTATTGCTCCACACGGTGAAATCTCATGTTGATATTAAAAGTGATAACTATGGGGAGAATTGCCAATAGTATGAAAATTATTACCAAATGAAAGGCAAAAAATTAAGTTTGTCCTGGTGCCTAGTTATCGTAACCATTATAGCTTTTTAAAATAAGTACAATATTACTAAATTATTTTAGGTCCTAATCTTTTTTCAATTTACTACATAAATTGGGACAAAGAGATCAAAGTAATAGCAATCATAGTAATGAAAATTCACTCATATTGCCTGGGACATAAAACTGGCAATGATGACTTCAATAATATTTTTTGAAATACTATAGGATAGAAAAAGAGATGGTCTTAATAAACTCTACTTAGCCTGTAGCAGACTAATAATAATTACAGTAGTGACTAAAACTCCTCATCTAATGGTTCACGAGCAGTTTGCACTTAGGGGTTTTTATGTCTACAGCCATTTGTTCTTAAATTTAGCTTTTAAAAACAACTAGCTGGTTCTTTGGGTTCTTAATAAACAGTATATTACAACTGAATGAAGAAGATTAACAAAATTTACAAAAAAAATCTAAAACCCAGACCATGTTTTCATAAAAACAATCAAAAGAGCACCATCGCATGAATGTTAATAAGTTGCATCTCGCAGATCAAGCAGCTGAGCTGTTGAGAATCTAAATTCCTTCCATCTGATCTACTAAGTTTTTCTCTGCCATATTGGTATAGACTGAATAAAACACTCATATGGTCTTTTATTTATATAAATGTTGGCTTCTTACAAAATTTAATTTTTTAATTTTAATTTTAATTTTAATTACATAAGGTAGTGTGTGAAACACTACCCTGCGTACTGACGCCAATAAAAGGAGAGTAGGATTTTTACAGTGTTTTTGCTCTTGGGACAAATACTGAAAAGGGGCTATTTGTTGTGATGTGAGGAGGACCTGAGTTTGATTATAGAGCTGATACTTGCTATGTATCCTGAAGCAAATCATTTAACCTCCTTGAGCTCAAGTATTCTTAGCTAAAAGCTGGGGATAGTAACTCATCCCACATGGGTGATTGTGGAAATTGTAATTGTAAAATGCTTCTTCAAATATCAAGCGTTGGGCCTGACATACAGTGTAAGAGCTAAGTGTATTATATAGTCTAAGAGCTAACTGGTATTATTATTGTATTTTTGTAATGGGGGAAAGAGAAGTTTACACAAATACATGAAACTACTAGAGCAGAATATGTTAGGTAAAATAATAAAAGTAGCCAGCATCTTGGGTCAGGTTATACTGTCTTGTGCTGTCTTTACAGTATCAGCATAGCAGATTTCTGATCTTAGTGATGAGCCTTTGGTCGATACTACATACTGAAAGTGTGGAACTACATCTTGGGTAGCTCAGTAGGACTAGACCATGGTATGGATAGTCAGGTGACTCTTACTACAGCAGTCACACACTCCTATTAATATTCTCTGTGTCACAATTTTTAAAAATCTGTTCTTGCAGAAGTGACTTAGTAGCAGAAATCTGGTGAGAAGTGTACAAGGATTTGTCTCAAAGCTATACAACTGCAGGGCCATTTGTGGAAAGGTATTTATAAGATTATGAAGAAATTGATCTTTAATGATGACATTACAAACTGAAGTTCCGTATGATTTTTATAGCCTAATACAAGAGGACATGATGGTATGGAGATATTTAAATACAGTGGGACACTTTAAATGCCATTCAAGGGACAAAATGAGCCACTGGTAAAATATCCTCTTGGCTTTCAATACTAATGGGCTTTATTTTCCTATTAGATTCTCTACTTATATAATTTCTACCAAAGGTAATGTATGTAAATACAAAAAAATATAAATTTTCATATATAACATTGAAAAGTTTTACCATAATCTGTAGGTCTTGCATTGTTAATTACCATTATATGAATAATTTAGTAGTTGTGAATGGAGGCATAATCCCATAAACATGGCTTACATCCATTTCTTCATGAATTGAAATCTTTCCCTTAAGATTATTCATTTCTTTAAAGTTTAAATTGATTCTCCTTAGTACTACACTGCCATTTGAATAAAAGAGGTCAAAATGTACCTCTACAAAGATTTTCATAACATGACTAATAAGGGCATGAGTGTTTTGTGGTATATTTTACTAATCTTCTGTTGGATGTGTTTAGAGAATAGCACAAAATCAATTAACTATACCTTTAGCTTTTTAAATTTATTTTGGAATAATGAAAATAACCCTAGAAACCAAGTACCCAATGTATACTGTCTCCTCTTCTAATGCTACAGCATAAAGCAATGCTGGATATTCATTGTAAAAATGTATTTTTCCAGGTTAGAGTTTAAATTTATCTCCATTATAAAATTGTCATATTCATCTTTGTGCTGGGTCAAACAGCTTCCTTCTTTTTCTTTCTTGCCTAGCTATCCCCATTATATTTATTTCTGTCCTACATTTTCCAACAATTTCTTAACTGGAAGTCTTCAGCAATTTCTAGATCTTGTTCTGAGTTGGACTCTGAGACGCTTTCTTTATACAACAACCATAATTTTAAAAAATTTTTCAGAGGATTCTGTTTTCATGCAGTGACTTCATGTGTCTAAATCATTTGAGATGGAGCTTCATGATAAAGCTCAATCCTCTCACTTTCTAATTATCCTCTTTCTGATTTAATCTTCTCTTGGTGGCTACATGTATTGTACCCTTCCCTCCTATTGGTATTTTCTTTTGTCCAATTATTCTCAATCAATGTTTAACTTCAGACAGCATTAATAAATGTTCAAAAGCCAAGAACTGTCCCTTTAAAACAAATATTTTAGAAGTTTCCAAATACAGTTGGCAAATTCTGGCAAGTATATATTCAGATGCCACAAAGACCACACACAGTACATGTGTAGAGTTTATGATCAAAACTGAAATGTTTGTGCTGTGAGTACACTGTCTCTCCTCATAAGTACCTTAGCAAAGGATTTTTTTGGCAAGAAATATCTCTCTGTATGGCGCTGCCAAACTACACCTACTTGATACAGACTGCTGTGAAGTTATTGTTAAGTTTTCCATCAGATTTTTTCAAATGCATATTTTGTTACAAGCTACGTGCAATTATGGAATTCTGCCAAAGCCCAAATTCCATACTAAAAGGCATTTGAGGATCAACATCATAAATTAATTTTTCCAACTCTAATATCCAAGTAAATCTTGACACAAATTTGACCAGTTTTCTCTTCATGCTTCACTGACACCTCCACGTAAATTTAATTTATCTAAAATATTCTGATTAGCATTTTAGGCTGCTGAATGTATGTTGTATCTAAAAATGAACAAAACCTCTTAATATATATTTTAGCCTAGACCAGATGAGGAATTAAATTTTTATCATTCTTTCACTAGATCTTACTTTAGGATAAAGACTAATTTAGTGGACTAATGCCCACTAAGTTGTCAACTTTATTCTCTTTGACTAAATTTGGACAACTTTGTACTAAAAGCCAACTGTTGCAGAACAGTGAGCTTAAATCATCTTTTATTTTTAGGCACAGATTATTTAAAAAAATAAAACCAAAATACCAATTCTGGGATTTTTAAGGTTTTTTCCTTATTCCTCATGAATACCTCAGATTAACGGTTACATAATTGACATTGTTCATTGGCACAAACTAATGAAGTCACTAAGTTTTTGTGTTAATTTATATTGCCGAGACTGGTAGCAACAGGTGTGTGTGTGTGTGTGTGTTCACATGAACACAAAAAAGAAAATTTCATATGAGTATTAGATGTTTGCTAATATATTAATACCAAATATATAATCATTGCATTGTTAAAGTATTGAGTGATTCTAAAAGGCACTTATATCCTTAGGTAGTTGTGGTATTTCAAAAAGATCTTTTATGTACTTAAAACAATATTTAATTTATATAAAGTACTCTGTTAGCTCTTTTTAAAACATAGATATACATAGACATTTATATATGATTTATCACATAAGATTGGAGTATCACACGCTGCATAGGCACAATACCTATATAAACCCTTCCTGCTGTTAGGGCCTCAAGTATACGTTGCCATTTCTTCCCAAACCATCTTCTCTTGGGAATAACTTCAATTTTCTTTCAAGTAGCCACACAGTTCCCATGTGCTCTGGGGAAAGAAAACTCCAATCCTTATTCTAAGGTTGCCTAACGGGTTGAAAATCACTTTTCCTGTCTTAGATTCAGGGAGATGCTATGTAAGAAATTAGGATATTTTTATCTTTACCTCCGACTTGGTATGGTTTCATACCTTGGTATGTCTAACAAAATAAGGACTCAACTTTTTTGTCTACCTAACAAAAATACAACATCAGTATTGATAACTAATAGAAATAAGAGCAAAGGTGATTTTTAAAAAAGCAATGTTCTTATCCACGTTCTTCTTCTATTTCAGTAATAATTGAATATACTGACTTTTTGAGTTGGAAAAGTCCCAGGTACTTATGTTTTCTATAATGCAATGATCAAGCAAACATATCAAAAATTAGTTATTTAAGCTAAATGGATGAGATCAATATTTCATGACATCATAGAAATATAAAAATATCTCAGAAATGCTCCATTTCATTCTCTTTGAATGAAAAAGGAGAAAGGGGCTAATATTATGATTTATTTTTCCATATGCTACAATCAACATGGGAATCAAACCAAACTGAGGCATTGTAAACATTAGTAAATAATTACATGAATTTACTCTCACTTTTCATGGGACATAAAATTGCTATACTTTAAATGTAAATTCGACAAATTATGAAATGAATGAGAAAAAAGATCCAACTGAGCAAATCTTTGCTTTTTTCATTTTGCAAAAGATTATTTTACATTATGGGTGAGAAGAAAGAGCCTTCACTAACAGCCTCTATGTGCATGAATGTGCCTACTTGAATTGAGTTTTGCCATTTTTTGCATATTAATGTTACACATTCAGATACACATTATAACTTTGTAAAAAGCCACATGCTAGAATCCCTGAAATTGAAATTATGATTAAGACATCTTCATGAACATAAAGTAATTTACAGGTGTAATAAAATAAATTACTAAATAATTTAAAAAATTATAAAGTTATAAATCAGCAATTCATTAAGCATATATATTAAAAATTCTTATGTTCTTAATCAGCTCATATGCTCATATTTATATTAATAAAACTACATGCAGATCTACTGAAAGGTGGTAAACAATATAGTGTTAAGTGACAAGGTTCCTATGTTCAATTTCAAAATTGTTTTCTTTTTCAGTGATGTTTAATGGTAAAAATACATATACTTGATTATATTCATGAATCATTTCCAGTACTAACATTATCAACAAACATCTACAAAAATCATATTTCTTCATTGAATAGTCTGTCAGGGACTATGTATTTTGTTTACGTTCATTACCTTTTGTAACTTTTAGAAATCTATGAAGTAGTTACTATTTTTAATCTCTTCACACACACAAGGGAAATAAGGCATGGAAAAAAATAGTAGCTTGACTGAAACTATCCATATGTAGCTAAAGCCCTTTCTTTCGGCTCAGACTCCAGACAACATCATATATAGCATCTGAAATTATACACACATTTTCCTTAGGTTTATCCCTTATAAAATTAAAAATTGAGTAGGTATAGAGAACTTCCTTGAGGTAAATACTCAAAAACACTTACTTTTTGAAAATCCAACTGCACTGTTCAGGTTTATATCCATGCTTACTTTTAGAAAATGTGCTTACAATTACTCCTATTTAATATGAGTATTGAGTAACTATAAAACTGATAAAAGAGGAAGATAAAAAGATTTGAAAAATTAAGTTAATTAAACAGCTTTCAATTGCATGTCAGATCTTAGTACTTTACAAAGCTGGTGAAGACTGCCTTTCCATCCTACACCATTATTTTCAAGAGGAGATATACAGATTTATTATAAATATTCACCTCGTGCTGAAGTTTCTAACATGCCAGATCTCTAAAATAAACTTGTTTTGTCTTTCTGAATAAATTGACGTTTAAAAGATATTCACTGTGATAATGTAAGAATTTCACACTTATTAGGTCTTCTTTAATTACATTTTAAAAAATAGAAAGTAGCTGCATATTTCACAAGAAGAATAAATTTCAAGAAGTTTATAATTCTGAATTAATAAATATTGCCATAGTTGTGTAGTGAGAAGCAAAGAGAAGTACAGAATGAAAAATACAGAAGTAAATGTAAAAATTATGGTGATATACTAAAAATGCAGTAATATACCTTTGTCTTATGCATTCCTTTATTTCACAAATGTGTGGTGAATGCATACTAATTGCTTATTACTAACTTAGTTGTGAAAGATTAGTTTAACATGTTTCTTAGCCTCGACTCACAATTAAGCAGAGAAAGCAAGTAACAAACCATTATTTGGAACCCACTGTGTTTAGTTAAGCTATAGGAACATGACAAAAACGAATACATTAGAAGAAAGAAGGGATCATTAACTCCAAATGAGGTGTGTGTGAATTGTGTAAGTCTGGCAGGAAGAAAAGTAAGGGTATCAGAGAACTCTTTCCCAGAACAGACATGCCTGTCCTAGGTTTTGTAGTGATGATCAAAGGCTCTCAACATGGCTTTCCAATGTTCAATCAATGAGCTGGGCAAAGTTACAGGCTTAAAACAAATACGTTAAGGCAACACCAGATATAATAAAGGGTTAATACAATAAGGAAAAGAAAATAAAGTACAACCAACACTTAAAAACTTAGGGCGATAATGTACATATGATAGTTGATACACAGGGAAAACTTAAAACATTCACTTCTTAATCACTCACTATTTGCAAAACTGAAAGCTTAGCAATTTAATACCTAAAATGATTATTTCTTCGAGGAAATCTTTACACCAGGCATGCAAGCCCTTTGCATTACTTTGGCAATTCCCAGGGCTCTATTCTTAGAAACATAGAAAAGATAAAGCTACAAAAGACTCTCGTCATAAAAAATGTTACTATGATTTTTATTTAAGTAAGGCATTTTGTTGGTGAACTCAGTTATTGCAATGAAAAATGTCTTCCTCAAATCTTTTCTGAAAATATAATTTAGAATATTCAAATAGAAATTGAAGTGATTACTTTTCTACTAGTCAAAAAAAATTCATTTACAGTGTTAAAAAAAAAAGTAGCAGGTTAACATGGAGTCTAACCTTGGATATTTTTTTTTCTTTTAAGAAAAAAAGGACAACACATTTTTTTCTAAACTTGTCTCCCACGCACATTTTATTTTTATAGTGACAGTTAAACTGCACATTTCATAACCTCCATCCAAATAAGTTTCCTTTATTCCCTTCTTTCACACCTCCCACTGATAAGTAAATACAGCCTTCTACAATGGTTTAATAAGATAATTAGGCTCTGTTTCACTGGGCACCACAGCCGTTTGAGCACTCTGATCACCAGAATGCACTATTAAAGATTCTGTCAGAATGGATTAAGCACTGCATTGCTTTTCCAAAAGTACATTCTTGCTTGCTTGGAGGAGTAAATGGAGGCCGATTCATGAAATTAGAAAAGGGGTCTCTGCACACAGGCTGCTCTTTATGATATTTCAGATGTTTTTGGTATTGCTTTATTATCGATAATTTAAATGAAATGTACCTCTATCTTTGCCTTTCCAAAGAATCTCACTGTTATTATAGAATCTTTCCAGTTGCTCTGCATTGTTATTATTAGATTGTATCTGCTTCAGTGCATTTTATTTACAACCATCTAATAATATTAGAAAATGAGCATGGTGGAGCTTACATAAATGCTGAAAATAAAACATGAAACCTTTATAACAGACTTACCCTGCAGCATGTTTAACAAACCCCCACACACAAAAGGTGAACATAATACAGTTTCTGATCATTGCAAAATGCTCTTAAGGAAATAATTGTATCATGCATCGAAATCTGTTAACGTTTTGAAAATGAAAATCCCCATATAAGAATAATTTAAACTTCTTCTCAGGAAGTAATTTTCTTCCACAAATCACTGGTGCAGATACTGCAAAACTGTGCCTTGGACTTGAAAAGTTACATTCATCCTTTCTTCCACTTATTTAATGTCCTGCTCAAAAGCAAACTTCAATAGAAGGTTCTTAGTAAGAAGTTACCTACTGTCCTGTGCAATTTCTTCAGTACTAGTGTCTCAAACAATATATTTTACACACACCATATATTGTCCATAATAAGGTTTTAACTCTAAAAGTCATTTTTGTCCTGCTGGTTAATATGTATCAAAAGGGTATACTTCTAAACTGTTTATGTTGCTTCATATCATATGTATATTTTGTAGATTTTTAAACTATTAAACAAGAAGAAAAATGTTTCACATTTTGTGTTCTCTAGTGAATTTTAGCCTTAAGAAATTAACATGAACTAGAATAAATACCTTCAAGATAAAGTGAAAAACATTAAACAGCATCTATTCAAAATTATGATAATAAGTTCACAAATTCAACAGTGTAAAATGGCCACATAGCTACGTACATACACTTTGGATCCTGTCATGTTTTTTCTGATAATGGGCTTTTCCTGTCTCCAAAGAAATTGTTCCCTATGGAGCTTTGACATAGTGACTCCTATCTGTAGAAGCAACAGCTCTTTTGTGTATGTTTCTAATTCAATATCACAATGGACTTCTTTTCTGGCATCTTAGAAGAGCAATTGATTAAAAGAAACTATCATGATTTATTCAACAATTGTGTATTGAGTCTGGAGCACTGCAGAAGGTACTACGAACGAAACAAAGATGTGCTTTTGTCCTCCATGAGTTTATAATCTAATGATAGTATATAAAAGTTACTAAACAAAGCATCAAATGCTAGGTGCTATGTGAGTATCACCAATAATAAGTGACATACATTTTAGAGGAAAGAGCAAAGTAAACTGTGATGATTGGAAAGAATATTCAGGATTATGTCACATGTACCTAAAATATAAATTATGACTAGATTTTTTTGTGGGTAAGAGTTACAAAAGGGAGACAGCATTCAATTTGGAGATAATAATATAATTGTTTTGACTTAAATAATTGATAACTTGGCAGGTGAGTGACTAATCCTCAAAAAAGAATCCTATAACAGAAGGTACTTGTGCCTTTAGAAAACAAGATACTAAATTCTAGATGTTTCACATGACCTTGTAATGCTAGTTGGTACTTTGTAAGCTATTTAGTAAACTCTGGCGGTCCTGCCTTACATGAGTAAGACCATTTCTGATATACTGCCTCCATGCTGACAGATAAAATCACTGTTTTATGATTTAGCTTTAATACCTGTTAGTCAAATAATCATTTTATGTTAATGACTTATGTTTTTACTTCTCCAAGGCAGTCTCAAAATGGATTTATTTTCTGGAAATCTCTATAGACTGCAGTAAATGAAAAGAGATAAAGGGTGCCTGGGTGGCTCAGTCAGTTAAACGTCAGACTTCAGCTCAGGTCATGGTCTCACAGTTTGTGAGTTCCAGCCCCACGTCCAGCACTCTGCTGACAGCTCTGAGCCTGGAACCAGTTTCAGATACTGCATCTCCCTTTCTCTGCCCTTACCTCACTCACTCTGTTTCTCTTTCAAAAATAAAAGCCATTAAAAAATATTTTTAATGTGAAAAGATAAAATTAGTTATTAACGAAATAGGTTCTGAGTACGAAGTGTTGTTATGGTAAGGGAGCTATGGAATTAGGCTATTTGGATACAGATTTTTTTTAATGTTTTTTTTTTTTTTCCAAGACAGAAACAGAATAGTGTTAATAAGGGACAGGCAGAGAGAGAGGAAGACATAGAATCTGAAGCAGGCTCCAGGCTCTGAGTCATCAGCACAGAGTCTGATGTGGGGCTCAAACCTACAAACCCTGAGGTCATGACCCAAGCTAAAGTTGGATGCTCAACTGACTGAGCCACCCAGGTGCCCTATCTGGATACAAATCTTGATGCATTTCTTAGTAACTGTTTAACCAAAATCCAGTCCATATCTTAGACTTAGTTTATAGAAAGTCATGAAACCATCAGTTAATACATCTTTGAAGGTTTTTTCCTTAAGTAGTTTTAGATATTATGAGTCCATATAAATTATACAATATACTTGACCATTTTTAATTAAAAAAATCATCCTCTGACTATGATTAGAATTTCATTGAATCCATGGATCAATCTTTGGAAAATTGAGAACTGAGAATATTGAGTATCCTGATTCATGAAGATGATCTATTTCTTCACTTATTGTTTAGTTTTAAAATTGATTAGTCTTTAATAGTTTTCAATATACAAATTGACACATTTTTACAAATTTATCTAGAATTTTGTACTTCTGATATTGTAAAAATAATATTTTAAAAATATTCTTATGTATATTGTTAGTTGCACCACATAGAAATACAATTAGTTTTTTAATACAGTTTGTAACCTGAAATATTACTAACAACGTTTATTAGATACAGTATTTTTTGTAGATTCCATAGAATTTTCTATATAGACAATAATTATCAGTGGATAAAGACAGTTTTAATTCTACCCTATGCGGATGAATTTCCTTTCCTTTTTACAATGACAAGAACCTTCAGTATAATGCTTAATAGAAGTGATAGGATAAACATCCTTAGCATGTTTATATCTAGTGAGAAAGCACCAGGCATTAACTAGGAAATAAGATGTTAACTACAAATTTTTTTGTAGATTTTAAAAATTAGGTTAAGGAATTCTCTCTGTAATTGTATACTAATAGTTGCTTATTACTTATAATAATGAGGAAAATATGTTAGATTTTATGAAATGCTTTTAATAAATCTCTTGGTTACCGTATACTTTTAATATAGTGAAGACACTAATTTTCTATAATTAAATGAACATTCCTTTCTTAGGATAAACCCCAGTTGGTCATAATGTATTACTATTTTTTATGTAATTCCTGGATTTGAATTGGGAGAATTTTTGCATCTGTACTTTTTCATAATCTGTAGTATTCTTTCTTCGTCTGATTTCTCTGATATTAGTGAGTCAACATCCTTTTTTTTTTAATAATAGTTTATTGTCAAAGTGGTTTCCATATAACACCCAGTGCTTCTCCCCACAAGTGCCCCCTCTCCATGCCATCACCCCCTTCCCCTTCCTCTACCTCCCCCCTGAGCCCTTGGTTTGTTTTCAGTATTCAATTGTTTCCCATGATTTATGTCCCTCTCTCTCCCCAGCTCCTTCCCCCTTCCCCTCCCTATGGTCCTCTGTTAGGTTTCTCCTCTTAACATATGTTTGCACTCATAGGTCTATCTCTCCTTCTCTGCCTGACTTATTTCACTTAGCATGACACCCTCGAGGTCCATCCACGTTGCTACAACTGGCCATATTTCATTCTTCTTCATTGCCATGTAGTACTCAATTGTGTATATATATACACCACCACATCTTCTTGATCCACTCATCAGGTGAAGGACATTTAGGCTCTTTCCATAATTTGGCTATTGTAGAAAGTGTTGCTATGAACATTGGGGTACATGTGCTCATATACATCAGCACTTCTGTATCCTTTGGAAAATCCCTAGCAGTGCTATTGCTGGGTCATAAGGGAATTCTATGGATAGTTATTTGAGGAGCCTCCACCCTGTTTTCCAGAGCGGCTGCACCAGTTTACATTCCCACCAACAGTGTAGGAGGGTGCCCATTTCTCCACATCCTCGCCAGCATCTATAGTCTCTTGATTTGTTCATTTTAGCCACTCTGACTGGGGTGAGGTGGTATCTCAGTGTGGTTTTGATTTGTATTTCCCTGATGCTGAGTGACGCTGAGCATCGTTTCATGTGCCTGTTGGCCATCTGGATGTCCTCTTTGGAGAATTGTCTGTTCAGATTTTCTGCCCATTTCTTCACTGGATTTTTCATTTTTCGGGTATGTAGTTTAGTCAGTTCCTTGTAGATTTTGTATACTAGCTGTTTATCTGATATGCCATTTGCCACTATCTTTTCCCATTCTGTCAGTTGCCTATTAGTTTTTTTTTTTTATTGTTTCCTTTGCATTGCAGAAGCTTTTTATCTTGATGAGGTTCCAAAAGTTCATTTTTGTTCTTGATTCCCTTGCCTTTGGGGATGTGTCAAGTAGGAAATTGCTGCGATTGAGGTCAAGGAGGCCGCAGGCCGCTTCCTGCTTTCTCCTCTAGGGTTTTGATGTTTTCCTGTCTCACATTCAGGTCCTTTATCCATTTTGAGTTCATTTTTGTGAATGGTGTAAGAAAGTGGTCTAATTTCATTTTTCTATTTGTTGCTGTCCAGCTCTCCCAACACCCCCTGTTGAAGAGGCTGTCTTTTTTCCATTGGATACTCTTTCCTCTTTTGTCCAAGATTAATTGGCCATACACTTTTGGGTCCAGTTCTGGGCTCTCTATTCTATTCCATTGGTCCATGTGTCTGTTTTTGTGCCAATACCATGCAATCTTGATGATGACAGCTTTGTAGCAGAGGCTAAAGTCTGGGATTGTGATGCCTCCCATTTTGGTTTTCTTCTTCAATATTACTTTGGTTATTCTGGGTTTTTTGTGGTTCCATACGAATTTTAAGATACTGTGTTCTAGCTTTGATAAGAATGCTGGTGCAACTTTGATGGGGATTGCATTCAATGTGTAAATTGCTTTGGGTAATAGTGACATTTTAACAATGTTTATTTTTCGGATCCATGAGCAAGGAATGTTTTTCCATTTCTTTGTGTCTTCTTCAATTTCCTTCATAAGTCTTCTACAGTTTTCAGTATACAGGTCTTATACATCTTTGGTTAGATTTATTCCTAGGTATTTTATGGTTTGTCGTGCAATTGTGAATGGGATCAGTTTTTTGATATCTCTTTCTGTTGCTTCATTTTTGGTGTATAAGAATGCAACCAAATTCTGTACATTGATTTTGTACCCTGCAACATTACTGAATTCATTGATCAGTTCTAGAAGGCTTCTGGTAGAGTCGATCAGGTTTTCCATGTAGAGTATCATATCATCTGTGAAAAGGGAAAGTTTGACTTCTTCTTTGAGGATTCTGATGCCTTTTGTTTCCTTTTGTTGTCTGATTGCTGATGCTAGGACTTCCAACACTATGTTAAACAACAGTGGTGAGTGGGCAACCCTGTCGTGTTCCTGATCTCAGGGGGAAAGCTCTCAGGTTTTTGCCATTGAGGATAACACTAGCTGTGAGCTTTTCATAAATGGCTTTTATGATGTTTAAGTAAGTTCCTTCTATCCCGACATTCTTGAGGGTCTTCATTAAGAAAGGATGCTGTATTTTGTCAAATGCTTTTTCTGCATCTATGGACAGGATCATGTGGTTTTTATCTTTTGTTAATGTGATGTATCACATTAATGGATTTGCGAATATTGGACCAGCCTTGTAACCCAGGAATGAATCCCACTTGATCATGATGGATAATTCTTTTTATATGCTGTTGAATTCGATTTGCTAGTATCTTGAGTATTTTTGCATCTGTATTCATTGAGGACATTGGCCTGTAGTTCTCTTTTATTTTATTTTTGTTGTTGTTGTTGTTGGGTCTCTGTCTGGCTTAGGAATCAAAGTGATATGTGCTTCATAGAATGAGTCTGGAAGTCTTCCTTCCATTTCTATTTTTTGAAATAACTTGACAAGGATTGCTGTTAACTCTGCTTTAAATGTCTGGTATAATTTCCCTGGGAATCCATCCGGCCATGGGTTTTTATTCATTGGGAGATTTTTGACAACGGATTTGATTTCTTCACTGGTATGGGTCTGTTCAGATTTTCTATCTCTTCCCGTTTCAATTTTGGTAGTGCATTGCATTTAGGAATTTGTCCATTTCTTCTAGATTGTCCAGTTTGTTGGCATATAATTTTTCATAGTAATCTCTGATGGTTGCTAGTATTTCTGAGGGATTGGTTGTAATAGATCCATTTTCCTTCTTGATTTTGTCTATTTGAGAGTTCTCTCTTTTCTTTCTGAGGAGCCTAGCTAGAGGTTTATCAATTTTGTTTATTTTTTCAAAAAACCATCTCTTGGTTTCATTGATCTGTTCAATTGTTTTTGTGGATTCTATCTTGTTTAATTCTACCCTGATCTTTATTATTTCTCTTCTGTTGATGGGTTTGGGGTGCTCTTGTTGCTCCCTTTCTAGTTCCCTTAGGTGCTCTGTTAGGTTTTGAGTTTGTGCTTTTTCTAGTTTGTTGAAATAAGCTTGGATTGCAATGAATTTTCCTCTTAGGACTGCCTTTGCTGCATCCCAGAGAGTTTGGATTGTATTTTCATTTTCATTTTTTTCCATATATATTTTTAATTTCCCCTCTAATTGCCTGGTTCACCCAGTCATTCTTCAGGAGGGTAGTTTTTAACCTCCACATTTTTGAAGGTTTTCCAGACTTCTTCCTGTGGTGATATCAAGTTTCATAGCATTGTGATCTAAAAGTGTGCATGGTATGATCTCAATTCTTTTGTATTACAGAAGGCTGTTTTATGACATAGTATGTGATCAATCTTGGAGAATGTGCCAGTGCACTCGAGAAGAAAATGAATTCCCTAGCTTCAGGATGCAGAGTTCTAAATATATCTATTAATTCCATCTGTTCCAGTATGCCATTCAGGTCCACTGTTTCTTTAGTGATTTTTTTTGTCTGGTTGACCTATCGATTTGTTGTAAGTGGGGTATTAAAGTCCCCTTCAATTAGCACCTTCTTATCAATAAGATTGCTTCTGTTTGTGATTAGTTGTTTTATGTATTTGGGAGCTCCGGAATTCGGTGCATAGATGTTTATAATTGTTAGCTCTTCCTGATGGAGAGACCTTGTAATTATTAAATAATGTCCTTCTTCATCTTTTGTTACTGCCTTTACTTCAAAGTCCAGTTTGTCCAATGTATGGCTACTTCAGTTTTCTTTTGGCGTCCAGTCACATGGTAGATATTTCTCCATCCCCTTACTTTCAATATGAAGGTGTCTTCAGGTCTAAGATGAGTCTCTTGTGGACAGAAAATAGATAGATTTTGGTTTTTGATCCATTCTGCTACCTTGTGTCATTTGACTGGGGCATTCAGTCCATTTACATTCAGTGTTATTATTGAAAAATGTGGGTTTAGATTCATTGTGTTCCTTGTAGAGTGCATTTTTGTAGTAATGTCTCTAGTACCTTATATTCCTTGCTACATTTTCCTCATAGAGTCCCTTGTAGGATTTCTCGTAGGGCTGGTTTGGTGATGAATTCTCTCAGCTTTTGTTTATTTGGGAAAACCTTTATCTCTCCCTCTATTTTGAATGACAGGCTCACTGGATAAAGAATTCTTGGCTGCATATTCTACCTGTTCATCACATTGAAGATTTCCTGCCATTCCTTTCTGGTCTGCCAAGTTTCAGTAGATAGGTCTGTAACCACTGTGGTAGGTTTCTTTTTGTATGTTAAGGCCCTTTTCTCCCTAGCTGCTTTCAGAATTCTCTATATTTTGCCAGTTTCACTATGATATGTTGTGCTGAAGGTCAGTTTATGTTATGTCTTAGGGGAATTTGGTATGTCTTTTGAATTTCAGTGTCTTTCTCTTTCCCTAGATTGGGGAAATTTTTGTGTATAATTTGGTCCAACACCCCTTCAGGACCTTTTTCTCTTTCTTCCTCTTCAGGAACTCCTTTGATATGGATATTGTTCCGTTTGATTGTATCACTCAGGTCTCTGATTCTCCTTTCGTGGTCCTGTATCAATTTCTCTCTTTTTTTCGGCCTCCTCTTTTGCTATAACTGTGTCTTCTAATTCACCTATTCGCTTCTCTGCCTCTTCAATCCGTGCATTGGCAGCCTCCATCTTATTATTTACCTCATTTATAGCCTTAGTTAACTCATCACAGATATTTTAAAGGTTCCTAGTCTTTGCATCAATATCTTCTCTGAGAGCGTCTATGCTTTTTTCAAGCCCAGAGATTAATTTTATGATAATCATTCTAAATTTTTGTTCAGTTATGTTGCTTGTGTCTGTTTGAGCAGTTCTGTAGCTGTGATTTCTTCTTGGAATTTGTTTAGAGGAGGTTTCTTTTGTTTCATCATTTTGGCTAGCGCTCTGTCTCTTGTCAGTTTTGAAAGCTCTTTCTGCACTGTGCACCTGTTAGTATGGCTCTATTTAAGGAGGCTCTTTGTCTAGGACCTGTCATTTCAGAAGATGTTCTTATAATGGTGTCTCTCAGTTTCTCTTGTTGTGCTCGTGATTAATATATTTCCTTACTCAGTGACATTTGTGACTTTCCACTATGTGTGCTTTGGCCTGTTTTTTGATGTATCCCTGAAAAGGAAAACAGACAAACACATAGGGAACACAAGCTCGCAAATGCACTGACAGGTCTTGTAAACAAGCAAACCAAATGGGAAAAGAAAAAAAGGGAGCAGGAAAGGAAAGAGAGGACCGGAAAGGAGAAAGAAAAAAAATGGGGCACTGAGACAGCCAGAGATAAAGGAAAGTCTGAAAGCCTAACACCTGTGGAGGATAAAGATAAGAATGAGACAGGCAAAAAATATCTGGATGATAAAGGTTGATCTAATCACAGCAGTGTTAAATGTTGGTCTTTCCCAGACTCCAGGGGGAATAGGGAGAGAAGTATGAAATAGGAAAATATAAAAGAGAAAACAAGGGAAAAATTATGGAAGCTTCAAAGTTAAAAATAATTAGGATAGAAAGAAATGAAAAAAAAATAAAAAAAAATAGCATGAAGAGAAGAATCCAGCTCTCCAGTGAGGTTGGGCATGGTTTGATGTGAGTATGTTGGTCTCTGGGCCTGGTCTCTGAGGTCCCACCTTAATGGATGCAGGGAGAAGAATGGCTGCACCTCAAGTCCCTCTCAGACCATGTATTGCCAGCCACTCTCTTGAGTCCAACCTCCCTGTGCCATGGGTGGGTTAAATTGTTTCAGTTTTCTAAGGTCCACTAGGCCTTCAAATCCTAGACCACCCACTTTAAAAGTTTCCGCCACTTTTAAAATAACCTCTGGCAGCCAGGCAGCTTTCTGGTCGGGACTGCACAGTGGGATTGGAGAGCTAGCCCTTTCTTGGCTCCACCTGAAGTCTGCGGGCTGCCAGGCCCACTGGATCGTGAGCTGGCTCTGTACCTCCCTGGAGGCTGATTTGCACCCTGCCTCTTGCACTGCCCTCTCACACGGAGCTCAGCCAGCTTGCGGGCAACCCTCAAAATTCTGTGCCAGCCTGCATGGCCATCCTGCATGCTCGTGGCCCTGCACGATGTTGTGCAGCCTCTGGACCCGCACTCTCTGCGGCTCGGGGCTAAGTCTCTCAACATCCTTTTAAGATGAATTTTGAAATATTACCTTGTCTTCAATATTTGAGATTGTTTAGGTACAGGTGGTATTTTTTCTTTCCCTTTTCTTTGGTATAATTCACCAGTGGAATCATCTGGGCCTAGAGCTTTCTGTTTGAGAGTGTTTTAAATTACAAATTCAATTTCTTTAACGTATACAAAGCTAATCAATTTCTATATTTCCTTTGAGTAGGTTTTGATAGATTCCATTTTTAAGCGGTTTGTCTATTTCATCTGTACTGTTAAATATGGGGTTGTAAAATGGTTCATAATATCCCCTTATTATTATTTTAATATCCGTTGAATTCTGTAGTTCTGTCACTTCTCTCGTACCCGGTTATGGCTTTTTAAATTTTTATCTTTTCCTCCTCATCACTCTGTTAAAGATTTATCAACTTAATGATTTTCTGAAAGAACCAGATTTTGTGTTTTTGACTCTTTGTAAGGTTCGTAAATTTTTCTCTCAACTCACTTTAGATATATCTTTCACTAATATTAGATGATTTGCTTTAACCTGAATGCTCATTAATACCCACTGAAAATTGATTTTCACTTAACTTTGAGATTATATTTGGAATAATCTGATTTAAAATTATGGTTATGTGTGATACAATTCAAATCAATGATTAATGAAGCGAACATTTGAAAATGACAGGCATTCTCTGCAACACCCTAAATTGTGTTGTATTATGAAATCCATATAGCTATTGGTGGAGAGAGTCTTGACAATAGATTAATACAACATAAACAAAGAACATGTCAAGAGATTTCAAATACAAGACCCATTGTAATAATTTGTATGGCAACTTGCTACAAGTTGTAGATGTTGATCTACAATGAGTTTGTATTATAAACCAGAATGGATAGCATCTTTAATTATTTAATAATGGATAATTTATAATATAATGCCTTTGTATCTTTCTAGGACATCATAAAGTACTTCAGAACAAGATAGTTTTTCTGTAAATTTCATTCTGTTCTAACGAGTTGAAAGTAGCCACATGGTTTAGGGTATCTCACAGATAGTCAAGCCAAGAAAAACAAATATGAATGTAAAGCCATAAAAACTGCAAAATTATTAATAATATCTCTATTGGTTATAATTTTGCAAAAGTGTTGTCATGAATCAGAGTATTTCCCAAATGATTTCATATGCTTAAATTAATTACATGACTTATAGGGTATGTATTTGCATGAATGCATAATAAATGTCATTAAATTTTCTGAGTTACTAGAGTTTCACCAGTTCCTGTCAGATGGTAAAGATGGCTCATTCTTTAAACTGCAATTTCTTGTACAAATTCCTTGCAATAATAAATAATAAAAAGAATTAGCCCCCAATACTTAACAGTGTTCCAAAAAGGTCGGCATCACCTTGAATTAGAAATGAAACAGAATTGTAAAGCAGATAGGGGTTGAAGGTAGTGGTCTACTGAGTATTGGCCCAGAAATGTCTTTGGCTACTAAAAATTCAAAACCTCTGCAATAAACTAATAGGAAATAAAAGTTCACCATGAAAAGCACAAGAAGAAAGCAGAGTCACTGCTTGAATTCAGAGACTGGGGTGGGCATGCCACCAATATAAATTAGCCAAAAAAATCAACAAAACAAAATTTCTTCTCATCCTTCTAAACAGGATGAACACAGAAGATGACAGAGAGAATACGGAGTAAAAGTTTCCTATTCAAAATATTCAATCATTTTGTGTTTTCTATTGTTGAGATTTAGGAATTTTTTATATATTCAGGATATTATCTGCTTATCAGATACAGTTTGCAAATATTTCTAACATTTTCTGGGTGGTTTGATGCTGCTTCCTCACCTCGACCCCAGATTTACTGAAGTGTAATTGTGAAAGCATGAAATGTAAAATATATTGATTTGATACACTATTGCAAAATAATTACCACCATACTATCACATCATACCACATAAGTACTATTTCTTTTTTAGTGGTGGCAAAATTTAAGATTCTCTTAGCAATTTCAGTTACATAATACAGTCTTGTTAACTAATAACCACACTGTACATTAGATCCCAGAAGTTATTAGTCTTATAATAGGAAGTTTGTATCTTTGACCAACATCTCCCTATTTCCCTTAGCCCCCTGAAAACCACCATTCTACTGTCTGTTTCTATGAGTTCAGTTTTTTAAGATTTTATCTGTAGGTGGTATTATATAATACTTGTTTTTCTGACTTATTTCACTTAGCATAATGCCTTCAGGACCCATCTATATTGTCTCACATGGCAGGATTTCCTTCTTTCCCATTGTTGAATAATATTCCTTTTTGTATATTACCACAATTTTTTTTATCCATTCATCCATTGTAGGACACATAGTTTATTTCTTTATTTTGGCTATTGTGAATACTGCTACAATAACATGGAAGCACAAATTTCTCTTTGAGATTTTGTTTTTCTAAATGTTTGTTTATTTTTGAGAGAGAGAATGAGAGTGAGAGCGCGAGCGCGAGTGCAAGAGAGCGAGAGAATGAATGTGAGGAGGGGAGGGGGAGGGGCAGAGATAGAGGGAGACACAGATTCCAAAGCAGGCTTCAGGCTCTGAACTATCAGCACAGAGCCTGATGCAGGGCTCAAACTCCTGAGCCTTGAGTTCAAGACTTGAGCTGAAGTGAGATGCTTAACTGACTCAGCCACCCAGGTGCCCCTGAGATCCTGTTTTTATTTCCATTCGATATATACCCAAAAGTGGGATTCATGGATCATGTGATAATTCTATTTTTAATTTTTTTGAGGAAACTTTATATTGTAGCTGTACCAACTGACCATCCACGATGGTTCCCTTTTTTCTCACATTCTCACCAACACTTATTATCACTTGTCATTTTGAGGATAGCCATTCTAAAAGGTGTGAAGTGGTATCTCACTGTGGTTTTGATTTGTATTTCATTGATGATTAGATACTGCTTTGATTACTGTAACTTTATAGTACAATTTGAAATCAGAAAATGTGACGCCTCCCACTTTCTTTCTCAAGACTGCTTTGGCTATTCAGGGTCTTCTGTGGTTCCATACATTTTTAGGGTTCCACCCCCCCCCCCCACTGTGGTTAATAAGATTAAATGTCCCTGGATTCTTGACAGGAATTGCATTGAATCTGTATATAGTTTGGGGTAGTGCAGACATCTTAACAATATTAATTCTTCAAATCCATGAACATGGGATACTCATTTATCTATGTTTTCAATTTCTTTCATTAGTACTTTTTAAAACAGGTATTTCACCTCATTGGTTATGTTTATTCTAAGTATTGTTTTTTGCTGCTATTGTAAATAGGTTTATTTCTTTCTTATTCTGATAAATCTTTACTATTTGCCTTTTTAAAAATAATATAAAAGTTATTTTTAGTTTTCCCCTTCCCAAGGCTAAGTACTTAATTTTTTGTTGCTCATGTTTAATAAACAATCACTGGATGTTCATAAGCACACATTATTTTTCCAAATAGTTTTATAAATCTTACCTAGAATATTTGTAATGTGATGCTTTAGATTATGGGAATGCATATGGAAATCATTCTTCATGGTTTTTAAAACCACTTTACTGATGTATGATTGGCACACAAAAAGCTATACATATTAATGTATACAACTTGATGAGTCTGGAAATAAGTATGCAGCTGTTAAATCATCACCATAATCTATAATTAATGTCATAAACATATCCATTTCCTCCAAAAGTTTTCTCCTGACCGTGTGTGTGTGTGTGTGTGTGTGTGTGTGTGTGTGTGTGTGTGTGAGAGAGAGAGAGAGAGAGAGAGAGAGAGAGAGAGAGAGAGAGAGTGAGAGAGAGAGTGAGAGAGATAAGAACACTTAGCATAAGGATGTACCCTCTTGGCAAATTTTTAAATGTATAGTACAGCGTTGTTAATTGAAAGTACTATGGTATATGATAAATTCTAAAACTTGTTCATCTTGAATAACTGAAATTTTATACCCTTTCTCTAACACTTTCTTGTCCCCCACCCCCTCCACCCAGCTCCTGGTAAGCACTATTCTACTCTCTGCCTCTTTGGGTTTGACTATATTAGATTCCTGATATTAGTGGGATCATATAGTATTTGTTTTTCACAGTCTAGCTTATCTCACTTATAATGTGCTCCAAGATTAGCCATGTTGTCACAAATGGCAGGATTTATTTTTTTAAAAATTGAATAATATTCCATTATATGTATACACCACATTTTATTTATCCATTCATCCATCAGTGGACACTTAGGTTGTTTCCATCTCTAGGTTATTGTGAATATCGCTGCAATGAACATGGGAATGCAGATGTCAGTATGAGATTCCAATTTCAATTTTTTTTATATATACCCAGAATTGGGATGGATGGGTCATGTACTAGTCCTATTTTTAATTTTCTGAGAATCCTCTATAATGTTTTCTATAGTAACTGAGTCAGCTTGGATTCTCATTACAAATGTTGTAAAGGTTTCCTTTTCTCCACATCCTTGCCAACACCTGTTATCTTTTGGTTTTGATAATAGTGATCATAGTAAGCATGAGTGACATCTCATTGGAGGTTTGATTTGCATTTCCCTGATAATTAGTGGTGTTGAGCACCTTTTCATATACCTGTCAGGCATTTGTATATCTTCTTAGAGAAATAGCTACTCAGTTCCTTTGCCCGTTTTTAAATTAGTTTCTTTTTTTCCTTTCTTATATTTTATTTGCTGTTGTTGTTGTTGTTGTTGTTTTGATTAGGGTTGTGGGAGTGCCTTATATATTTTGGATATTAGTCTTTTGTCAAGTATATTGTTTGCAAATATTTTCTCCCATCCTGTGGGCTGCCTTTACTCTTATTTCCTTTACTATCCTAGGAAGCATTGCATTTGTCATCTGATTTGATTACTTGTCTGCTTGCTGCCTCAGCTTTTGGTATCATATACAAGATGTCACTGAAAGACCATTGTCAAGAAGTATTTTCCCTATGTTTTCTTCTAGGTGTGTTACAATTTCATGACTTACATTTAAGTTTTTAATCCATTTTGAGTTGGCTTTTGTGTTGGGTATAAGGTCCAATTTTCATTCACTTGTATATGGATATCCAGTTTTCTAAAAATCATCTAATGAAAAGACCAACCTGTCCCCTTGTGTATTCTTAAAACCTTTATCAAAAGTAAATTGACAATTTAATTTGGAATCCTAAGCCTGCTTTATGTTAGCCTTCCTTTATTGACTGGATAGAGCTGATATTGTAGAAATAAAAATAATTGACCATATCTTTGCAAGTTTTATCTGACCTCTATTCCATTGGCACGTGCCTGTTCTTCTGCCAGTACCATACTTTGAATAATTATAGCTCATAATATAGTTTGAAATCATTAAATCTGAGGACTCCAGCTTTCATTCGTGCTCAAAATTAGTTTGTCTATTAATTGTCTATTAGTTTTATGGCCTTATAGGAATTTTATGTTTTTTTTTCCCTCTTTCCGGTAAAAGTATCTTTGAGAATGTGATTGGGATTTCACTGAGTCAGTAGATTGCTTTGGGTAATATGGACATTTTACAATGTTAATTCATCCAATCCACGAACACAAGTTATCTCTCCATTTACTTGCCTTTTAAACATTTCCTTCCTCAATGTTTTAAAGTTTGTGGTGTACAAGTCTTTTACCTCCTTTGTTAGGTCTACACCTTAAACAATTTTTTTTTTGAGGCTATTGTACATGAGGTTATTTCCCGATTTACTTTTCAGATAGTTTGTTAGAGTATAAAAATTAAACTAATATTTGTATGTTGATTTTACATCCTGCAAGTTTACCTAATTCATTTTTATCAAACAGTTTGTGTGTGTGTGTGTGTGTGTGTGTGTAAAATCTTTAAGGTTTTCTACATATAAGATAGTGTCATCTGCAAACAGATAATTTTATTCTTCCATTTTCATTTGGATAACTTTTATATCTCTTTCTTGTTTAATTACTCTGGCTAAAACTTCCAATACTATGTCAAATATAATTGGTGATTGTGGGCATTCTTGCCTTGTTCCTGATCCTAAAGGAAAAACTTTCAAAATTCATTATTGAGTATAATGGTTAGATTTAGGTTTTTCATACATGGGCTTCCTTGTGCTAGAGTAAATTCCTTGTGTACCTAATTTATGAAAATTTTTTAAATCATGAAGGTGGTATTGAATTTGTAAAGTTATTTTTATGGCATTTATTGAGATAATCAAGGGACTTTTATCCTTCATTCTGTTAATGTGGTATATCACATTGACTGGTTTCTGATTTCTGGATTGATCCAGCATTACATCCCAGGAAAATTACGATTTGATTACCGCATACAAACCTTTTAGTGTGTTGCTGAATTTGCTTTGTTAATGTTTTATTGAGGATTTTGCATCTATGTTCATCAAAGATACTGGCCTGCAGTTTTTTTTTTTAAATGATATCTTTGCCTTGTTTGGGATCAAGATGAGGCTGTCCTCATAGGATAAGTTCAAATGTGTTCCCTCTTTTTCCATTTTTCAAAAGATTTTAAGAGGATTGTTGTTAATTCTTCTTTTATGTTTGGCAGAGTTCACCAATAAAATCATCTAGGTCCTGGGCTTTTCTTTTCTTTACTTTTTTCTTAATTTTATTTTTAAAGTAATCTTTACACCAACATGGGGTTTGAACTCAAAATCTCTGAGATCAAGAGTCTCATGTTCCATTGATTGAGGTGGCCAGGCACCCCCTGGACTTTCCTTTAATGGGATTTTTTTTTAAATTAAAGATTCAGTCTCCATATTTGTTATTATTCTTTCAAGGCTTTTGAGCCCTACCCCTGCACCATATCTCCCCACCATGCCCCACACACACCAAGCTTTGTTTGTTTCTAAATGTGGCTAGGTGGCTGGCTCCCACCAAAGGGATATAAGCAGAAATGAAATCTATCCATCTAGGTAGGGTTTCCAAGAAGTGGGGAGTATCGTCTTCATATTCTTTTTAACCTTCTGCCAACACATGTGCATAATGATAAAAGCCAGGGGTATCAGGCAAGAGAGAAGAAGCCTGGAGAGGTTTCAAAAGAAGCCTCTATTCTTGATTCCATTTTAGTAGGTTGTATGTTTCCTAAGCATTTGTCCATTTCTTCTATAATGTCCATTTTGTTGGTGTACGACTGTGCACCATAGGCATTTAAGGTCTTTTTTAAAAATTTACATGGCTATAATGTCTCTTCTTTCATTTTTTAATTGTTTTGAGTATCCTCCCTTTTCTTTTTAGGTAGTCTAGCTAAGGGTTTGCCAAATTGGCAAAAGCTAACTCTTGGTTTCATCAATGTTTTCTATTTTTCCAATTCTCTAATTGATTTCTTCCCTAATGCTTATTTTCTTCCTTATGTTAGTTTTGGGACTTTTTATTTCTCTTCTTGCTTGAGGTATAAAGTTAGATTGAGATCCTTCTCTTATCTCATATGACATATGGCATTGTGGATGTTTCAGGTGTATACCATGTTGATGTAATACATTTACATATTGTAATGATTGCCAATGTAGCATTAATTAGCACCTCTATTATGTCACATAATTATTTCTATTTTTGTGGTAGAAATAATTAGTATTTATTCTCTTAACAAGTTTGATCACATGATACCATTTCTATATTCACTCTACTATGCATTAGATATCCAGGACTTATTTATCTACCAGTTGTAAGTTTGTGATCTTTCTTGTTTTCAATGTAGGTATTTATTACTATAAATTTTCCTCTTTCTACTGCTTTTGCTGCATCCCATAGTTTGGTGTGCTGCATTCTCATTTTCATTTGTGTTCATATATTTCCTGATTTACTTTTTGATTTTTCCTTGACCCATTACTTGTTCAAGAGTGCATTGCTTAATTTCCATGTATTTGTTAATTTTCCTGTAGTTTTTATGCTATTGATTTTTCACTTTCATTCCATTGTGATCTGAAAAGATACTTGAGATACTTTCAATTTTTAAAAATTCATTGAGATTTTGAAATCTAGCATGTGATCTATCCTGGAGAATGTCCCATGTGCACTTGAGAAGAATGTATGTTTTGCTCCTGTTGGATAGAATGTTTTGTATATGTCTGTTGGGTCCATTTGTTGCAGATTTTTTGGGAGGGGGTATTCTGTTTACTACTCATTGAGTCTCCCTCTGGATATTCCATCCATTGCTGAAAGTGGGATATTGAAGTCTCCTGTTCCTGTATGACCATCTACTTTTCTCTTTGGGTCTGTCAATATTTGCTTTATGTATTTAGGTGCTCTGATTTAGGTACATATATATTGTGGGGAATGGCTGCCAGGGTTTGTTTCTGAGATCCATGTGCCAGTGCTATGAGTTCTTACCCCTTTTCTTTGTCTTTAGCTGCCCCAGAAGATCTAGCTCTGCCAATTCCATTGATATTCTGGTTAAGTGAGGCAGAAGCAAACCTCTTGGCAGTGCCCTGAAAGCCTGAGGTGCAGGTTTTCATGAGAAGGCTCTCCTCCTAAGGAGAAATTGCAGCCTAAGGGTTTTCCTGTCAATGCTGAGTGGTACAGAGTAGGGAGGTGTGTCACTGGTAAAGTGAAATGGTTCTCACTATTTTCAATGTGGCTGTTCTCAGATATTCTGTCCACCAGGTTACTGGAGCCACCAAAATGGACTCTAAAGCTCTTACAAAGATATTTTTGTCTGTGGTTAGTTGTTAAATCAGTGTTTCTGTGGGGCTATGAAGACTGGCATCTCCCATTCCACCATCTTGAGGATGTCACTCCCAACATTGTATTTGTTTTCTTATTCTGAGAGAGTGTGAGAGTGAGCACAAGTGAGGGCGGGACAGAGAGAGAGGGTGACAGAGTATCTCCAGGGGACTCTACATCCAGCACAGAGCCCTACATGCCCCCGACCCCAGGACCATGAGATCATGATCTGAGCTGAAACCAAGAGTCGGATTCTTAACTGAGCCACTCAGCTCAAAATAATGTCTTCATATATTTTGTGCTTCTGAGTTTTTTAAAATCTGCAAATATAAGTGAGAAAAACTGTGGGGGAGGGACATGAAAACAGCTATAGAAAGGAGATAGGTATTATGGTAATGCATCTGATATATGGTTATAGTTTATACAATTACTATCTTATATTAATGTTTCTCTAATTTGCTACATTTACTCCTGATTGTGTATGTATGAAGAAGCAGAGGGAGTTCATTAACTCATTGTCTATCTTTATATTCAATGTATTTTCCTCTTACAAAACGTATTTGTTTAGGTAATTATGGCTATGCTATTGGATGTTTGCAATTATGTGCCTCAAATATATAGAGAACACATTTTCTAAAGGATTCTCACATCTGGGAGTTTTCTTTCATCAGTCTCTATAGAAAAGAAAAAATGAGAGCGAAGACTTATTTCAGGAGCAATACCCACATTCTTTACCAGTAAGGATACAATCATTTAAGTGACTTTATTCTTTGTCTTCTAATAGCCTTGCCTGGTGAAAGAATGTATTGAAAAAAATCTCCCTTTATATTAGTCATTTCATTTAAGTGCATATCTTGTGCATATTCAATTCTGACAAATTTTGAAGAAATATGGCTCTGCGCCAAGATAATTAACTTCAAATTTGGGGTGATATAGTTCTAGCGATAAACATTCCTGATATAATAGAAACTTAGGATAATGAAATTAGACTACTGTATAGTGTTTCAGTTAGCTCCCATTACTTCTCTCTGTGAGGTTCCAATAAATACTTGAAATTATTTGGATAGTTTTCAGTTTTATTGTTAACATTTCCCCATTCATAATTTCTTAGTAGCTGGTAGCAACGGGCAAAACATCCATTAGGCTTAGAGACTATATCACTGGTCTTCAATATAACACTGGTCTTCAATAATGATATGACTTAAGGAGGGCAGTATGAAGAAGTATGAAGTATATGAAATATGAAGTATAGGAATAGAACTGGCTTGTTTTATTTAAGTGATTCTCTGGCAGCAGCCTTGATGTATAGCCTCCCAACCTCTCCCTGACACATCTATAAAAACAGGAGAGCATTCAGCTAGTCATAGTCCTCCTACTCTCAAATATACATGATTCGAATAAATAGCAATAATCTAGGAAAAAAATAAGTAATACAAAACTTATGAAGCACTTTGTGACCTAATATGCTATTCTAACTGGAGCAAAAGTATTTCTCCTGGATAATGGGAATAAACTAATTATCTTTCCTAAATTATATATTCCCCAATGCCAATGTGGAATACACACACACATACACACACACACACACACACACACACACACACACACTTCTCTCACCTGGCGAACAAGTGCTACTATGCAGGTGAAATAGTTAAGGTTTTATGGCCACATCTCAATGCTGTCATTTCAGTATTTGGCTAGAAATTACTCTTGACTAAAAAGGTAAATGTTTGATGAGAATGGGGGTTGGGTAGGGATGTGTATAGGGCACTAAGAATGGGATATTACATTTTAGCTGAGCATTTTCTCAAAACGTAAGGCATGGAGAATAAGGATAAGCAGAGTTGTTGAAGTAAATATTGGAGTTGGCTATGTTTCTCAATATTACAATTACTAGGAGCTTTTCCATTGAGGAGATAGGAAATTGTTGAAAATAAACTAGACACTGGGAGTTAATTTATTAATTTAACAAATAATAATTGGTGCCTTACGAGAAGGCAAGAACCATGATAGATGCACTGAGAGAAGGAGTAGTACACCAGACAAAAATTGTTCTCCTAGTACATTTTTGTGGTGGTGGAAGGTGGTACAATTATTAATAAACATATATACAAAAATAACTGTAGATATTGTTAATTACTTTGAATAAATAAAACATAATCATAATTGGAAATTGAAGGTGATTGGCAAAAAAGGTAAATGACTATTTTATGTAGGATGATCAAGGAAGTCCCTTCTACATAGAGTGTGATGTTTAAAGTATGAATAATAAGAAGGGGTTTCCAGGCAAAATAAATAATTACAAAGGCCCCAACACAGAAATGAATGTGGTACATTTTAAAATAGGTAACAGGCTTTTTTTAATGAGACAATGTATGCTGCCATTTTTATTGACCTCTACCATAATAAATATCAGAGTCAGGATAAGGCATATCTGTTTATTCAGAGGAAATTTCTAAGGACCTATTTTGCTAATCTTGATCTCATTATCTATGGGAAGATTTTTTTCTAAGCATTAGAGAGGGAAGACAAGCTTATTACGGAGGAAAGATGCTGGGGCAATGGGTCTCAAGCTCCACCAGGGAAGAAGGCGCGAGTAAAATCTTCAAACAGCCTTCTGAAAGGGCTATAAATCGACCATTAAGTGAAAGTGGGAGAAATACGCAGTGCTCTGGTGTCCTTGTGAGATTTGTTTGTTCATCATCCTGATCGCCAATAGAAAGGAGGCAAGTGTGTCAAGGAAAAGGAGAATTAGGTGTGGAGTGTGGAGGTAGAAAATAAAGTTAGAGAAGTGTCAAGGGCAAGGTCATGAAAGCCTTGTAAAAGTGTGGATCGCATTCTGAACTCCTAGGAAAAGCAGAGGTGAAATTAAAGGTTCCTCCTGGCTTCTGGGTAGAAAATGGACACTGGTGGGCCAAGAGTGAGGGTCTGAATTCTGTTAAAGGTCGATGCAGCAGTTCCTGGTGACTGCCTATTGCATTTGGGAAACAGCTGGCAATATCATCCCGCTGTTGGTACAAACAGCAACAGCTGAGAGATGACGTCAGCTTGCAGGTGGGAAAAAATAAAGACAGCTTCAAGGACAACCTCGGCACAGTCTGCAGCAAAGCAATAGATTGTATGAGTCACTACCGGGGATTAATAAAAACAAAACTAAAACCTGTAGCATTTATTTTTTAAAAATGCAGGAGGGGACATAAATCTTGCTGTGAAGAAACAAACTCTGAGTATATACGTATTGGATATATTAGATGGCAGTGTTGAAATTGTCAATAATTGGAAACAAAGCTTTCAAATATTTTTCCAAACTGGAGAAATGTATTTAACTTGACAGAAGTATGAAAAGCTCATTCACAATGTTGGTGAAACAGTGACCTACCAGGAAGTGGGTTAATGACAAGGTCTTTTTAAAAAGAGGTAAAAAAAAAAAAATACTAGTTACTAAAACAATGGCCTAACTTTGAGTAATACAGAAAATTAAGATTTAAAAGTTAGTGAAATATTATTTTTATTTATTTTTAATTGATTTTTAAGCTTTATTTATTGGGACACCTGTGTAGTTCCCTTGGTTCAATGTCCAACTTTGGTTCATGTCATGATCTTACACTTCGTGAGTTTGACCTCCCATCGGGCTCTGTGCTGACAGCTTAGAGCCTGGAGCCTGCTTCAGGTTCTGTGTCTCCTGCTCTCCCTGCCCCCCTGCCAATTGCACGTTCTTAAAAATAAGTTTAAAAATAACATGAATAAGTTTATTATTTATTTTGACAGAGAGCGTAAGTGCGGAAGGAGTAGCGAGGAGAGAGACAGAGAGAATCTCAAAGAGTCTCCACACTGTCAGAGCCTGTTGCTGGGCTCAAACTTACAAAACCGTGAGATCATGAACTGTGCTTAAACCAAAAGTCAGATTCTTAACCAACTGAGCCACCTAGGCACTCCCCATGACACATTATTTTTAAAAATATTGTGTCAAATAACAAATATAAATTTGGGGGCACCTGGGTGGCTCTGTTGGTTAAGCATCGACTTCGGCTCAGGTCATGATCTCACGGTCATGGGTTCGAGCCCCTCATTGGGCTCCGTGCTGACCGCTCAGAGCCTGGAGCCTGCTTCGGATTCTGTGTGTGTGTGTCTCTCTGCCCCTCCCCACTCATGCTCTTTCTCTGTCTCAAAAATAAATAAAACATTAAAAAAACAAAACAAATAAAAACTTTAAAATGGCAGTGTTATACCAGTTTTTTATAAGGTGATATTTTTCTGCACTGTGGATAGAAGTTAGTTGGTCGAATATTAATGGGTGGCATGTGACATATTTAGCAAGAGCTAGAGGAGGTTCATACTATCTGTCCCACTGATGCTATCTCTATTAATACAGCTTAAAGATATAATCAGTAGAAAATATAGGTCTGTAAAACAAATACCAAAATTTGATTGAGTGGTGGATATAAGGGTCACAATTTTTAATGCATTTTAAAATATGCTTATAAATTTGCTGCTGTATCTACCAACAGCATTCAGGAGGGTTGTAATAAGAAAATAGTTTTATTTAAGCATTTATACCAGGATTCAAGCTTTGTAAACAGAAGGGCCCTAGCTAGGTAGCTTAAATAGGGTGAATTTCAATTACCTTATCTCTAAAATGGTAATAATTACACTCATAAAAATTTTTATAGCTAGCAGTACTTATTAATAATAAATACTTTAAACAATGTGCCAGTTGCATAATATGGTGTGGTTAAATAAATTATACATATTTTAATAGATATAGATACACTATTCACATAATGTGAATTACAGCTGTCAGAAAATATATAATATCAGGGAAGAATATCTATGATGCCTTAGAAATTGAGCAATAAAGTATTACTCCTATTATGATTCTGCTTTGAAAGAAATACATATATGGATAGATACCAAAATCTTAAAAGTTAATATTTATGGTTGGACAATGGATGATACATTTTCTTTTATCGTGTTGATTTTAGACATGTACTTTATGTTCTTAGGTCACTATTATGTCAAAAAAGTAATAATTTTATAAGTCAAATGCTAATAATACCTTTAAGATGTATTATGAAGTTTAAGTGAGATAATGCATGGAAGTTTTTGCTTCATATAGTCAATAAACATCATTACCCTATACATGGAATTTGGCTTCCTATGGCTCTAAAATAACAGAAATAGACTAAATTACTCTTCAGGCTCTGCAACCTCAGAATTCTGATTTGCTTTCAAGACACCATGAGTGCAGACAATCTGGAACTCTGGGCAGAGTTAAGTTCAGTTGCCCCTGCACAAGGACTGATCTCCTAATTAAGACAGAAGTGATCAATGTAAGCAAAACAGTGCACTATCTACAAATAGTAGCTCTCTATGTTGATTAAAGTCACTCTAATTTGTCATTGATGGGCAAACACATATCTGATATAAAGTAACCTCACACTTTGATATTTTTTTAAGGAAAAAAATCTTTAGAAATTCTCAACATGTAATTTTTTTGGATATAAAACTCACAACTGACAAAAGATGTGAGATTTTTGTGCCATGACTTTGGTATACCGTTCACTTGTTTTGATAGATGCTCCAGGCTTCTTTCAAGCAAATTTGATGCTTTAATTTTTTTATTACAATTATTTTCTGTGCACAGTGAAGGCTCAGTAATTATTGTTGACTCACTGAGTTATAATAGATGTAAACACAATAATAAAAATCAGGCAAGCATTTTATGTGAACCTTCTACAGATTAGCAAAGTTACATAAGAAGATGTCATATCAAATTTTTGCTTAAAGGCTCAAGTAATAGTTCAGATCAAATCTCTGTGTTCATGATATAATTCCTTCTTCAAACTATTTAAATAATAAATTCAAAAACCAATAAGTGTAATGATAAAAATAAAAACAATGTATCCAAATTTTAAAATATCACAAAAAGAAGAAAAAGCTCATTTTAGGACTATACTCCAGAGAAATTACTGAAATTCCATTTAATTTTTTTGCCTTTATCTTTTTGGGGATCTTATTTGCAAAATATGAAAAAGTATTTTTAAAAATTTCATAAATGGGGTAATTGCATTTACTTTAAGAAGTATAAGAGTAGAAGAAGTTTATTTATACATCAGTGTCTAAGCCCGATGCCAGGTCCTGGGAACGGCGCGCTCGTGCCTAACCCGCAGCCCCGGAACAGCTGCAGAACGCTAAATCGCTGTTGTTTCCTGCAGGAGTCTTAAACCGCGGGACCCGGAAGTTGCTCGTCCGCCCGTCTGTCCGTTTTCACTCCAGGCTGCGGCGATGCTCACGGGCGGCCTCAAGCCCCGCGTAGAGCGGCACCCGGGGTCCGCCTCTACCCCAGGTTAGGGCAGCAGGCGCCGCGGGGCGCTAGCTCGCCAGGCCCCGGCGCGCCCATCCCCGCTCTGGGCGCGCTTCTATCGTGGGTCCTTCTCCTGAGGGAGGGAGAGAGAAAAGGGGGGCAAGAGAGGGGAGACGCAGGGAGTAAAGACAACACTCACAGTTTCTGGTCAGGCGAAAGAGAGAGAGAGTTTATTGAGAAAACTGTCTTTTATATATTTTTAGGGCGGAACAAACTACGTCAGCTACCAGACGTAAATAGAATCAAATGCATATCAAAGAAGCACCCCGACTTTGCCTTCAGCAATCCTGGGGGATGGAGAACTAACACTGAATGCGGTTTTTATCTTTTGTGTGCCTTGGCTACTCACGTCTAGCTCAGCAAGACAGTCACCAAGGTTAATTTTGCAATCTCCAGCCTCTAGATGCAAATCTTGTTTACTGGCTCACTCTCCGGGAGAGTGATAATCCTTTCCTGAGGCAGACAGAAACATGGCGGTCCCCGACACATCAGTATCAGTTAAGTATAAGAAGTATACTTTAAGAAGTATAGTTGGTTCAGTCAGTTGAGCGTCTGACTCTTGGGTTAGCCTCAGGTTATGATCTCACAGTTTCGTGCATTCGAGCCCCACATTGGGCTCTCTGCTGGCAGCACGGAGCCTGTTTGGGATTCTCTCTTTCCTTCTCTCTCTCTCTGCCCCTCCCCTGCTCACATGCCGCCTCTGTCTCTATCAAAAATAGATAAACTTTAAAAAGCATATCTATCAATATTTTATAATTAATTAGTAGAGTTTATATGGTTATAGTATAAGAAATAGCCATACAAATACAATTGAATAAAAATGCATACTTTGTAAAAAAAAAAAAAAAAAAATTTTTTTTTTTGACAGATAAAGCCCCAAAAGTATAGTAGTATCTTACTAATTAGGAGAATGTTGTTCAGGAACACAACATGTTTTTTTTTTAACATGTAGCCAGAGGGGCACCTGGGTGACTCATTTGGTTAAGCATCCGGCTTCATCTCAGGTCATGATCTCATGATTCATGAGCTCAAGCTCTGCATTGGTCTCTGTGCTGACAGCTCAGAGTCTGCTTCTGATTCTGTGACTCTCTTTCTCTCTGCCTCTCCCCTGCTCACATGTTCTCTGTCAAATATGAATAAACATTTTAAAAAGTTAAAATGTAGACAAAATTGAAATATTAAGAGCACTGACATTTCAGCTAGCACCTACATATTAGGCTAGTAAAGATTATAAAAAGAAAAAAAAATTCTCTGCTCATTTTACCTAAGCCTTATCCATCTTGATTATCCAATCTATAAAATAAAATTTGGTCAGTTCAACTAAGGGTGGGAAGAATATCCTAAAAATTTCCAAACAACTTAGTTTAAGTTTTTTTTTTTTTTTTACATTTATTTATTTTTGAGAGACAGAGAAAGACAGAGCTTGAATGGGGGAGGGGCAGAGAGAGAGAAGGAGACACAGAATCCAAAGCAGGCTCCAGGCTCTGAGCTGTCAGCAAAGAGCCTGACACGGGGCCGAACCCACAAACTGTGAGATCATGACCTGAGCCAAAGTCAGTCGCTCAACCAACTGAGCCATCCAGGCGCCCCAAACAACTTAGTTTAGCACCTTAACACTGAAAGTAAAGTGATTTTTTGGTTAGTTGGTCTCGTCTTCATGTGTTTTCAAATAATATTCCTAATGATAATGTGCAGTGGCATATCCATAATGAGTCTCGTGTATAAAGTTTTATTAAACTGACTGAAATAGTGATTTACATTGGACATATGGGTTTAAGTTCCCACTTAGAGTCTCAATCTTTGCTGTTTTCTTTATTCTCTCCTTCTCTTTTATTGAATTCATAATTATTTTATAAACAGAGCAATTCAATTAGAAAATCCATTTTATTTATTATATAGCAATGTTTTTTTGCTTACAAAATAGAAAATGAAAATGCAGAGTTCACAATTAAGGTAGTGATGGTCCCTTGAGTTTCTTTAACCTTAATATCCCTTTGAATAAAACAAGCTTGAACAAACTCAAAACCAGTTTCTTTCAGAAACCCTGACTAATCAAGTTCAGAAGACATTTGAACAGTATTAACTATATATTCTACTTGCCCTACATAAACATATATGTAGGCATTATGTATATAAAATTATCTACTATATGCCCATTTTAAGTATGTAGCTTTTCTCATTATTCTCTAAATAAGAAGAAATATACTACTTGCTGCTATTCTGTTAACTTAAAAATATCTCCATAACATGGTATAGAAAAATCTCAATCAGGTAGAAGAGATCATTGTTATTTGTATCACATGCTCCCCCACTCATAAATTTGTTTAATTTATGCTGTTTAATTATTTTCCTTATTCATGAAACATTGCATCACTTTGTTATGTATATCAATCTGTATATTAAATACTATTGCAGCTCAATTTATTTCTTTAGACTTAGACTTGAAATAAATAAAATCTCTCATAATCTCTTTGTTCAACCCAGTGGATCACCATTATAACCCCTTTGGGCTTTTGGCTATGCCAGTCCTACATAGGAAATAATAATATAAGTGAACAAAAGCTATATTTTTAATTATGTGTCCAAATAGGTAAAAATCACCTGAACTATGTTTTACAGATAGTTGGTCATAACTTAGATAATAGTTGAAGGTATAAATTCTGAAAACAATTAGGAGGAATGTTGCAAGAGAAAAGTGAAAGATAATAAGTGTCCACTACAGGAAAATAATCTTTTCAAAAAATAATAACAAAGGGAGAAATTGATCCCCCATCTCAAGGCTTGAGTAATAAGTTAATGTTTCCTTTCTGCAAGTCAGAAATTTCTAATTAATCTATAATTTTTAAACTTTTAAATCAAAGTGTTAAAAAATTGCTTAAAAATCCTTGTCTTTCAGAATTCCTGTAGTTGGTTTCTTGTTGTACATAGACATTCATTGACTTATTATTTTTGCAGACTTTAAGGTAGGTGTCAAGTCTTTTCCAGGTTATGTTGTAAATGTGGGAAATAAGCAAACAGTTAAGTATCTACTCTCACAGATCTTAGATTCTAGTAGAAAAGAGAGAAATTAATTATATAATCATGCCAGTACACTCACAATTAAAATTAAGTCACCTAAAAGAAAGATTCAATGAGTTTATATAAAAACAAAACAAAACTAATGCAGCCTAGGAAGTAGGGGTAAAGAGGATTATTTCACTCTGAGAAGGTAAACGATGAACTCTTATAAAGGATAGAATATGAACAAAGATCATTCTCTGCAAATGGATGAAAAATTTTAAAAGGCCGCTTATTAGGAAGGGACAAAATCCAAATTATAACAGAAAGAAAGTAAAGGTGATGGTAACTAAATGGGTAAAACTCAGGGGTGGAAGGGTGGGTGCAGCATACACAAGACCCAAGGCAGACAATGGGGTATTCACTAAGGCATGTTGGCTGCTTTGGTTTTATCCAAAGAACAGGAAGCCATTGATAGATATTAAGCTATATGTGTAATATAATGACATTTTCTATTTTTTTTTTTTTTGAGAGAGAAGGCACAATTAAGAGAGGGGCAGAGGGAGGAGGGGAGAGAGAGAAGCGGGGCTTATCATGCGAGACTCAAACCCATCAACCATGAGATCATGATCTGAAATGAAGTCAGATGGTTAACCAACTAAGCAACCAGCTTCCCTGACATTTTATGTTTTCAGAAAAAGTAAATTCTAACTGTCAAATACAGAATAGACTGGAGACAGTCAGGGGCTACCATAATTGTCCAATGATAGCTTTGACCAAAGTGATGTAGGTATAGATGAAGTTTAGATTGAGTGAAATTTATGAGGTAAAATCAACAGGATGTCCCATAGATTATATGTAAGAGGTAGAAGAGAAAGAGGTCAAAAATGTCTTCTATGTGTCTGGTTTAAGAAGTTGGATGATTATTACTATCATTCTTTGACACAGAATACCCTAATCGTGGAAACAGACTATAGGTGGTATAGTGAGTGCTTGTGTGTATGTGCACATATTTGTAGAAAATGACTTCAAGTGTTAGACATATTGACTTTGAGTGTGACTATTATAAGGGAGACAGAGTAGGCAGAGGAGTCAGGAGCTCGACTCACGCTGGAGCTATGCAGATGCTCTAATTGTGATGTGGATAGATGGTAATTATAACTTCAGGTGCAAAGACCTCACCTTGGCCATCAGGAAAGCTTAGGATAAAGGCAAGGTATCAGCAGACTGAACACTAAGGTGTGATAGGTAAGTCGGTAGTAAAGAACAAGTCAGTCTCAAAACAGACACAGACACAATTAGCAGATGGCTCTGAGGAAATCGAGGGGAGTAGTCTCACAGACACTGACAGAAGGTGATAGTTCATAAGGCAAGTTTTGTAATCAACGTCAGATTCTGACAGGGACACTAACAGAGTAAGGACTAAAACACATCCATTGGATCTGGTATGGGGCGAAACAGTGCTGATTGAGGAAAGTTGTTTCAAGGGTGTGCTATCATTATATGCAGTATCATTTGACTTCAGTCCATAATGAAAGTTAGAAAGCAATGGAGCGAGATATCACATTTTTAAGAGAAAATCCTTATCAAATGAGAGAAAAAGATACCATATAAAATTTAAAAATGAATATGAGAACAATAGGGAAAAAACCTTATACAAAGGCATAGATGATTTGCTTCTCAAGTACTTTTTCAGAGAATGCACTGTATCAGAAGAGCCACATTCCATGACTGACCACAGAGTGAGAATGAGTGAGACGTTGAGTGATTGGTTGTTCAATCCTAGGCCTAGGAAGCAGTCAGTCAGAATAAGGGACAGCAAATGGACTACCATTAGAATGTCTCGAATAGACTAATGAAATAGATTCCAAGAAAAATCTAATAAAGTATTAGGATTGCCCCCCCCCATTAAAAGGGTAGGAAAAAAATTAAAAAATATTTGGAATTTAGAGGAAAATGTATACATAAAAAGCAGCCCAGAATAAAATAAAACAAAAACTGCCCAAAAAAGTCATGTTCAAAATGTAAAACTATAAAAAGTGCTGAAGAATTCAGAGAATATAAGAAAGAATATGTTTGTTGACACCAGAAAATATTCTCATTTTAGTGGCAAAGTGGTTATGTCTTTGGAGCCAGAAAGAAGGAAAACTAATCACAGCTTAAACATGGTTCCCTTGGGTTTGCAGCAATGGGTGTGTGCATAATAAGGCAAATCTCCTAAGGTTTTCAAAAGTTAGGATCTCTCTATAAATGGAACATGGAGAAGTAAAAACTATTAACTTATAGGGATGGCTGGGTGGCTCAGTCGGGTCAGCATCCTGCTGTGGCTCTGGTCATGATCTCCCGATTCGTGGGTACCAGCCCCGCATCAGGCTCTGTGCTGACAGCTAGCTCAGAGCCTGGAGCCTGCTTCACATTCTGTATCTCCCTCTCTCCAACCCTCCCCTGCTCGTGCTGCCTCTCTTTCTCTCAAGCAAAACATTAAAAACTTATTAAAAAATTATAGAGAGGAAGGTAAAACATAAAGTAAAAGAAGAAAAGAAGTAGGAAAGTTTGAGGAGGAAAGTGTAAGGGAGGTAAATAGTCAAAGAGAGGCGGCTGGTGTTATTTGTTGGAACAAACATAAAACCTTAGTGTAATAGCAAGTTGACAGAGTCAAGGAAAACATGGTAAAAAACTGCAGGGCTTTCTGCCTTACTACAAAACATGTGTTCTTAAAAAACAAAACAACCTAACTTGTGTTCCATACGATAGCACTCTTTAAAATAAGGTGGAAGGAAAAAGTACAGAGCAAGTCAAAATCACGTAACTTTCTAAACTTGAACACTAAGAAAAACGATTACCATACCCTGGGTATGGTCATTTAACCCAGGTTCTGGAGGCTTCCTCAAAGGATATTAAAAATGTACAAAAATAATAGCTTGGAAATCCTTGTTTCATGGTGAGGACACACTAAAATGGAAATGGAGTTTGGGTCAAAACAACAGCCTGCCAGGATTCGAGGAAGCTGGGAGACGTCCACATACAGGTTGTTCCAAGTTACTTTTCTTAAAATAGAGCTGAAAGGGCTTCTTGCTGTATAGTGGAGGGCAAAGTGCCTTTTTTCTCTCTAGTTACAGTTCTGTTCTGCCTTCACTGTCCTAGAGCCTAAGTATGAACATGTCCTATATTAATACTAAAATTGTCCCTCTTCTCAATATCACGCGGAGCAGATGATACTGCAGAAACACATGTGGCAACAGAACAGATTATAAGATAACTATCAGCATTTTAAGAGGAGACAGGGAGGAGATGTAGGGTATTATGTTACATAAATTTCCATGCATTTAGCATGAAACCAATAGAGTTTATCTAATGCAGTAAATCAAAAGCGAAAGTGAATAAACATATAATTTAAATAAATCAAGGGAAATGAACCAGGAGGATGAGTTGAGGGCACTTGCCTCCAGGGATTGGGCCTGGGTTATAGACTGCTGAATTTCATTGAGCTCAGCTGTTTTATTTTATATTTTAATCATGTTACATAACTTTGCTTAATCAGTAAAAATAGTAAAAACCCATAAATAGTATGTCACAAACAATAGAGCTTCTAATCTGTAATGCTTAGAACCACTTTTTCTCTTTGCTCTCGGCATACTATTTGAACAAACTGGTTATTCTAAGGATTTTAATAAAAATTTTACAATAATGTGAAAGAATGCATCAGTTAGGAATCACTGGTGCCCAAGACTCTTCTCGATCTTGCTTCCGTCTCCACCCTCCGCTAGCCTGTGATGCAGTAGAGAAGGCTCAGGATTTTCTCTGGCCTGGAGAGAGCCTTGGCTTCCCCAACCCCAATTTGTTTTCAAGCTATCTGGAGCAAGGCACTTAAAATCTTTTAGCTTTGCTTATAAAATGAGATGGTAATAACTACTTTGCCATATTATTGGGAATATGAAATTAAATATAAATCTAAAGCACCTGGTTATCGTAAGAGTTCAATAAATGTTAATTATCTTCATTTAAATAATTTTAAAATGTTTTAATTACATTTGGAAACTCTAAGCAAATTTAAAATTGCTTTAAGCTTCTTCAAGTGGCAAAATTATACTTAGTAAACTAATGCACAATTGCCATGAGCAAACAGATTTTAACATAATTTAACTCTCTGGTTCCCTCATATAATTGTTCTTTCTGACTTTACACTATACAATCTTAGTCCCCGATGTACTTTACGCTCAGGATCCAAGGAAATGGTGCGTTTTCCTTTCCCCTATTATCTACCTCAAGGTAAACAAGTCAGTGGTGAGTGAATGGTCTCTTTAATAACGTTCTGTCAGCTATTCACAGTTAAGTCAATAAAGGAAGACTGAGTTTGGTAGTAAAAAAAATTTTTTTAGCTGTCCTTCTAATCTTTAAGTGTTTCTTTTTCATAATACTGGCCTTCGCGCGAGAGAAGGGCATGTATTTTGGGAGCGTCATACTTCTTCCTGTCCCACAGTTAATGAGGCACATGAAGCATTGACTGGGGCTTGATCATGCATACAGAGCAGGCAGCCAAGAGCGGGCACATTCTTCTCTCGCAATGAAACCATCTGCAGCCAATCCCAGCAGGTTTTCCTTCGGGGCTATGAGCAAAAGGCAAGAATACAGATTGTTTCTCATTCTACATCATTCTAGCGCAGCAGAGGCGAGATTCAAGAGGGAAAACTTAAATAAACATGTACAGATGTCTTTTTCCAGGTTATTTTCCAATTTCCAAATCTTGACTTTAAGTTGTATAATTAAGAAGAAAAAATTCTCCAATGAAACTAAGTGCATTTTCATCCATGAGAGAAATGGGGTCAGATGTGGAGAGATGCACATCTGCCGGGTCTTGATTTTAATCATTTATTTGATAGATATTTCTGGACAAACAGACTCAGCCATGACCAGATGTAGCATGTCTCTGTTAATAATCTGAGCTGAGTCTCCCTTTTGCCATTTGCCAATTATCTATGGATCCAGATTGAGAGTTTTCCTTTCTCTTGACTTTTTTTTTTTTTTTTTTTGCTAGAAGGTTAGAGAAGCATAAACCAAGAGATCAAGAAGGGTAAGGAATGTCTTTATGATTTTACTGCAACTGAGGGTAGCTGCCAATGTTTTTCTGAGAGCAGTTGAACAGAAAACAATTCAATAAACCTTCCTTGGAAAGTTTCACACAGATTGTGGATGGCTTTTAAAAGGATTTCTCCTTTTGATTAAGGGAAATGGAGGGGAGGAAAGGGAGGGAAATATTAAATGGAACATAGTCACTGCTGGAGTATAGATTTTCATTGCTCTGAGTGAGTGCTCGGTAGAGATTTTCACCACATCTAATAACCATTTTCTCAGTAGGCTGTAAAAAATTAGGAGATTACCTCTCTCATAATCAAGGCTCTATTTATCAAGCATACTACTTAATTTCATTGTTATTGATAACTAGCACATGTTATTCATTTATAAAACTTGCCCAAAATGATGTATTCTTGCTTAAGAAATGAATCATTCAAGAGCAAACAAGAGTTTCAGTTAGCAGCTGATTATAATCATTTAGCAGTGAAAGGAGCAACTGTTGGTAACATGATAGCCCTGAAAGAAATACGGTTGAATTTTTAATATGAACTCAGGCAGAAAAGAGTAGGATCTTTTCTTTATAGTAAGTTTATCAAACATAAACTGAACAAGCTTCTGAAGGTCAACACTGAGTGGGGAGGTTAGGGTTTCAGACACAGGAAATAGCAGTGTATTTGAGAATTACATCCCAGAATTAGTCCAAGAATGAGGCAGTTTTGAAAAGGCAGTGTATTGTCTGAATGATAAACATGATGAATTTATTAGTTGTTAACTATATTCTTTCAACTGTATAAAAAGTGAGTTTTCTCCTTAGTCTAAAATGTTTCCCTTTTGGTGATCCTTTTGGAATGTGAGTGCAATGGTGCTGTGTATGGAGATATATGCGGATTTAACATCACATAAATGATTTAAAAAAAGGCTTTTCATGGGCAAAATGAAATTAACATTAAAAGGGGTAAAACAGTCTAAAATGAGAAACAAAGAAATGTACACTGCATTTTTTTAATCTTTTTTCCAAATCTGTTTCCGAAATTAAAGTATGAGCTTCTTGGGAGCAGAAATATATCTTATTTATCTTTGAATTTCTAATTCCAAGCACAGTGACTGAAATATAATGGTTGCTCAAACAATAGCAACAAAAAGCCAAATTAAAAAAAAAAGTGTTTTATTGGATAAATTGAAGGTATCAGTAGTAAAAATGTGGACGATGATAGCCTCAATTTTCTCTGCACTTGGGAAATGAGCAATACATAAGTACAAAGACCAGAAAATTAACTACCCACCTATTCTGAATTATTTCCTTAACTCAGATGTACAAGTTCTTGGATATTCCACTTTAATTTTGCGACAAAGATAAAATGAAAGCTAGAAGCTATTGCCCGTATGTTCTTTAAATGATAGAAATTGTATTTGGGGGAGACAGGATCCCCAGAGTCGATCACTGATACTTGTAAGTTAACTGTTCTTTCTATCGTTGGCTTACACAGAAGAACTCCTTATGTTTAAGAATTAAACCTTGTTTCCCTGCCATTTTTTCCACTTTCTTCACTCCTTTCCTGCTCTTTTTCTCCTTACTTTCCCTTCCTTTATTCTCTTATCCCCTTATTTGTGTGCTTACACATTTGTATGAAATTGCCCTGATTCAAGAGATCTTTTCAAAGGAATTATGTAAATATGCATCTAGTTTGTAGAAAGAATGTACCATTCATGGGAAAGTGGAAAATGATGTTTTTTGGGCTATTGCACTAGGGAGAGCACCCAGACCCCCAGTTGCCTAGAAGATCAGAATGAATCAGTGGGTGATTTTATTTGGACTGATATAGGGAGGGAAGCAAGGTGCAGCTGCTTAACTTGATTTTATAGCTGAGGTTTTTTGTCTTTTAAAGGAGTTATCTGAGCAGGAAGTGTTAATGCTGTGGAAATAAATGAAGAGTGCTCAGATAAGAACAAGGAAAGGTTATTCAGAGCTTGCCTTGCAAGTGAGTCAGCTACCATCACCTGACTTTGGCAGATCGGAAGATGGTAAAGCTTTCTAGTGGAAAAAAGGGAAGGCTTCAGATAGCGCCCTCGTAGGAGGCTGTTGACATGTGTAGCTGTAGCCTGGCCAGTTAGAAGTGAGGCATTCTATGTGATTGGTTAGGGGCACCTATTTTGGCTTTCCCTGGTTGGTGTAAAACTATAAGTGGGAGCAAAATTTGGGAAACTGTCAGTTATTAAGGTCTGGCTAAGTGAGACTGATTGCTTACAAGGGTATTTGTTTGGCTTCCTGAACTAGTTGTTAGAGATAATCTGAGTTCCTATAAATCTGACTCTAGAGAGTGAGTTATCTTCCGGAACTGGTTCCTTTGAGTACCAAATCAGCTTCCTGGGTCCATTGCTGCAGATTGTTGGTTAGATAACTATTTTATATATGTTCTGATCATGTCTGTTTCATATATTTAGTCACTCAGTGTCTAGCTAGTTTCACCCATGGGTTGGGGAGGGTGAGGGAATAATCAGCTGAGACCATTATTTATGAGACAAAGGAAATTTGGAGAGTTTGTCTCACCTTATTATAAGTAACAAGGGTGTCATCTGGGGTTTTATCTAAGCCATATGGAGAAAAGTGGTTGTTTTCTTTTCCTCATTTCCTGGATCACCAAAAAGTTGGGAGATTTCAGAAAACAAAATTTGAAGGGCTTAAGCATTGGGATTTAGGTAAAGTTCACCATTGTTAAGGGCAACGTGTTTTTAGCCATATAGGAACAAGAAACTTAAGAACTGTTCTAGAACAAGATGAGTTTAATCATTCTTGATCATATTTGACAGAGGAAATCTCTGAAAATAGGGAACAAGAATAACAACCATTAGAAAGGTATATGTGGTTGTGAGAATGAAGGATAACAATTCTATCAGTTCTCTGCCTAAGGGCTCCTCCTACGTTGTCAGGTGCATACAGGAAGATGAAAAAATTGATATTTACATATAATCAGACATAAGACTTCCATGGGAGGCTTGATGTTTCCCAAGCACTGGACACACCACTGCAGGAGGCAAGAATGTTTAACCAACGAAAAATGCTCTAAGCAAAATTACTGAAATGATGGAATAGCCAAAAACTAATTTACTCCAAATCTTTCATCTCCAGCTCAGATCTCACTGTAAATCTCTAGTCCACCATTTCTTATCATGACCTTTCAGTTTTTATATATTAGACTTAATATGTTTAGAAAACATGCTAAAATAATATCAGCCCTCACCAAAATATTGCACCTGACCCTGGAACAATTAGGGGTGCTGACCTCCTCTGCAGTCAAAATCCATGTATAACTTTTGGAACTCTCCAAACTTAACTACTCTAGCTTATTGCTGACCAGAAGACTTACCGATAAACAACCAATGAACACATTTGTTCCATGTTGTATGTATTATATACCATATTCTTACAATAAAGTAAGCTAGAGAAAAGAAAATAAGAAAATCACAAGAGAAAATACATTTACAGCACTACTATATCAAACAATCTATATAAAAGTAGACTTGTTGGCAGTTCAAACTCATGTTCAAGGGTCAACTGTGCTGTGAGGATCAAGTAGCTAATGTGTAAGAATGACCTTGAGTAGATACACAGGATATTATTAAATAGTTTTATTTTTTCATGAGTTTCTCAGCAGTGTAGAAAAAATGCTGCTGGGGAAAACCATGCACTCTTTAGGGCATGCCCCTTCAGAGCTTATCTAATTCTGATCCTGGTGTGGGGGGGAAACCCCATTCTTTCATTGCCTTAGAAGTCTGTAAATTCTAGAAAACGGATAACATTGCAAACTAATTGTCTATAAAATTCAAATAGATTGTTAGTTGGAGGTTCGAGTGACTTCCCTCCCCAACTGTGGAAGAAGCCAGATTTTCTTTTTATAATCATTGTAGCTGGCATATAATATATTAGTTTCAGGTGTGTAAGAGAATGATTCAACATTTATATAGATTACAGAGGGATCCTCTTGACAAATCTAGTTACCATCTGTATGTTACATCCCCATGTTTTATTTATTTTACAACTAGAAATTTGTACTACTTAGTGCCTTCACCCTTTTTGTAATTAAAGTACATTGAAATATTCCTAATCCATAAAATTCCCATTATTTAGATTCTCCTTTGAATTGTTTGTAATATCTTGCTGATTCATTATTAGTGAATTAAATAGAAATTTGACACATGTTCATTTTCTATATCTGTATGAATGCAATGACTTTAATTTCTTTGAAATTATCCTTTAATAGTTCGTGTTTAAAATTTTTATGTCTTTATTTTGAGAGACAGAGGGAGGGGCAGAGAGAGAGGGAGACAAAGAATCTGAAGCAGGTTCCAGGCTCTGAGCTGTCAGTACAGAGCCCAATGCAGGGCTCGAACCCACAGACTGTGAGATCATGACGTGAGCCAAAGTCGAACACTTAACCAACTGAGCCACCCAGATGCCCCATAATCGTTCATGTTTAAAAGTAAATACATTCTTGGGGTGCCTAGGAGGCCCAGTTAGTTGAATATCTGACTCTTGATTATACTTCAGGTCATGATCTCACAGATGTGGGATCAAGCCCCGGCATCAGGCTCTGGGCTACAAGTACAGGGCTTGCTTGGGATTCTCTCTCTCCCCCTCCCCTGCTCATGCTTGCTCTTCCAAAACAGATATGAGAGAGAGAGAGGGAGAGAAAGATAATGGCTTCATTTTGAAACAGGGAAACTTTCTCATATTAATTAGTACAACTGGCCTTAACTTTGCAGTTTGTTTTATATTTCTTTACTTTCCAAAAGTTCTACAAAAATTTAAGCTATTTTCTCATGTGTGCACAAGTAAAAACAGATCCTCAATGACTTCTAGGAATATCATAAAAAATTGATAATTTATATCACTGGACTGCCAAGACAGGAAAAGGAAGATAGGGCTGAAAAAAGAAATAGTGGCTAAAATTTTCTCAATTTGGCAACACAGATCTACATATTCAAGGACTTGTGCAAATCCCAAGCAGAATAAGTGCAAAGAAATTTTTGTCCTTACACATCATAATCAAGTTCCTCAAAACTAAAGGAAAAGTAAACATCTTGAACACAGAGAGTGTGTGTGCAATGGCATCTCACCTGTAGAAGGAAAACAATGTGAATATACAGGCAACATGAATGCATGCCTGGAATATTAGGTAAAAAGCATCCACACCAAAGCTACCATACTGTCTTATTTATATAACACTCATGGAGGGACAACATAAAAATAGACAAAGGATTAGTAGTTGCCAGGGGGTAAGAAGGTCTATGAAAGAGTGACATGAAGGATCCTTTGAGTGGTAGAAAAGTTCTGTACGTTGGCTGTATCAATGTCAATATCATGGTTGTGATAGTATACTATTGTTTTGCAATATATTACCACTGGGGTGAACTGAGTAAAGAGTGCATGGAACCTCAATATATTCTTTTTTTAAAATATTTATTTTGAGAGAGAGAGAGAGAGAGAGAGAGAGAGAAAATGAGCAGGGCAGGGGCAGAATGAGAGGGAGAGAGAATATCAAGCTCTTCACTAACAATTCAAGTGGGGCTTCAACTCATGAACCATATATATGATCATGAGCTGAGCCAAAATTAAGAGTAGGACACTCAACCAACTGAGCCACCCAGGGACCCCTCACTGCATTGTTTCTCATAATGGCATGTGAATCTAAGATGATCTCAAAATGAAAAGCATAATTGAAAATAAAAACATAAATAAGCCTTACTTTCATCCATTTTATTTCATGAAATGCCTTTTCCTTATTAAAATGTTCCCTTTTCCATAAAACTTGATACAGGTATTTTCAACCTTGGATACAAATTAGTAGCCCTGGGGTGCCTGGGTGGCTCAAACATCCAACTCTTGATTTTGATTCAGGTCATGATCTAAGGGGGTGAGATGAAGTCCCAAATTAGACTATGTGCTGGGCATGGAGCCTGGTTAAGTTTCTCTCCCTCTCCCCCTCTCCCCCTCT